>CABHPQ010146214.1:0-12167 GCA_902168405.1 Peromyscus aztecus
GGAACATTCTGCAATTGAGTTGGGCCAGGACCACAATTAAGTACCGTCTTGTGTTCTTATATTCTGGAACCTGCAGTGTGACGAGATGTATGGGCACACTGAAAAGGTCCCAGGGATGTGTACAACTTGGTAAATGCACAAGTCTAATGTAGTTGTCTGCTAGGCTCACCTTAAATCATACCTGCACTTTCCACACCACTTCCACCTCGTAGAGATTTCTACGATTTTCTTTGGTAAACGTTAGGAGAGGGAGAAGAAATCTTTTGATATAACCGACATGGCAGGAGTTGGAAGAAATAACTCAGTGCTCTTGCACCCCACCCCCATCTTCTTATGTGTTCACCCTGAATCCATAAAGAGTATCTTCAAAGTTGGGTGCCCTAGCTGGGCGTAGCTAGTCAACAAGGCAGGGAAGGAAGCCACACCAGAGAAAGTGCTGGGAAGGAACCACTGACCTCAGACTTAATCGTAAGTACCTACGGAATCTGTCATTCATACATGAAACAGGGCCATAGATTAGAGAGAGGCTGAAACAACCTGCTCCAGGTCTCCAACACACCAGACCGAGGGGACAACTCATCGGGACCCTGCGCAAGCGCACTGCTGGACCTCAGCTAGGCCTTGCCTAGAGAGCAATGAAAATTCCAGCCTCAACGTCCAGGACGGCACCGTTGGCGCCTCCATTTTTTTCCTTCCCGGTGTCTCTTCGGGAACTTCAATGGCTCACACCATGCTTGGCGCGCAGCGCTCCATCCCCGGCTGGGGAACCGGAAAGGGAGTGGCCTCCCGGCCCTGCCCTCCTAGTGGATCTCTACCAGCCCTTCCCACCCAGCATCCCAGAGTCAAAGCGTCCTGGGAAGAAGGAGGCTGCAGCCTAGCCCTGCCTCCCCCAGGCTTGCTGGCGGACCCTGGCTGTCCCCTGTGCCTGGAGGCCACCCTCCAGGCCGCGCTGAGGTCCCCCGCGCCGAGAAGGCAGGCAGCCACGCGCTGCCCGAGCCTGCGAGGCGCGGTGGGCGGTTGGCCGGCCGCTGGCTGCTACCAGTCGCGAGTCCCCGAGGCCCTGCGCCGGGTGCCTGGCCGAAGGGTCCCCTCCTCTCCCTCTCCGGGCGTCTTTCCCTTTGCGTCGTCGGTAGCCTGGGCCTGGCTCGGTGGGACTGTCTCTGGACGCGCGGGGCAGCTCTGCGCCAGCCGTAGACATGAGTTCGACTCCGGGGCTGCCCACTCCGGGGGCCTCCCTGGTCCTGCGGGTGTCCTTCGTGGACGTGCATCCCGAGGTGATCCCGGTGCAGCTGTGGGGACTGGTGGGCCAGCGGCGGGAAGAGTACGTGCGGCTGAGCCGGGAGATCCAGGAGGCCGCAGCCACGCGCGGCCCCTGGGCTCTGGGTGGGGCCTCGGCATCGCCGGGAGAGCTGTGCCTGGTGCAGGTGGGGCTCATGTGGCACCGCTGCCGCGTGGTCAGCCGCCAGGCGCAGGACAGCCGCGTCTTCCTGCTGGATGAGGGCCGCACCATCACGGCGGGCGCGGGCTCGCTGGCCCCCGGGCGCAGCGAGTTCTTCCACCTGCCCTCTGAGGTGCTGGGCTGTGTGCTGGCCGGCCTGGTGCCCGCGGGCGGCGGTGGCACGGGCGGCGGCGAACCCCAGCACTGGTCCCCTAGCGCTGTGGACTTCCTTAGCAACCTGCAGGGTAAGGAGGTGCACGGACGAGTCCTGGACGTGCTGCTCCTCCATCGCCTGGTGCTGCTGGAGGTGCCCGTGGTGTCTCAGCAGATGGAGGAACTGGGCCTGGCCAGGCAGGTGCCCGACAGTCTCTTCTGTTCCCTGCTCAAACGTTACCTGACTGCGACTGGGCTGGGCTGCTCCGGAGCTCCGGTTCTCCCGCGAGCGGCCCCCAAACAAGAGCATCCTGGGTTGGATTACTTCTATCCCCATCTGCAGCTGGGAGTGACGGAGCCTGTGGTCGTAACCCAAGTGTGCCATCCCCACCGCATTCACTGCCAGCTCCGGAGCCTCTCGCAGGAGATCCACCGCCTCTCTGAGAGCATGGCCCAGGTATATCGGGCGTCCACGGGGATAGAGGATGATAGTGCCACCTGGGAGGAGAGGGAGGAGAGCCCAGACAAGCCGGGGTCTCCATGTGCCTCCTGTGGCTTAGATGGACAGTGGTACAGGGCTCTCTTGCTTGAGACTTTCAGGCCTCAGCGCTGTGCCCAGGTGCTTCACGTCGATTATGGAAGAAAAGAGCTAGTGAGCTGCAGCAGCCTTCGGTACTTGCTGCCTGAGTATTTTCGAATGCCCGTGGTGACCTACCCTTGTGCTCTGTATGGACTCTGGGACTGTGGGAGAGGCTGGTCTCGGTCACAAGTAGGTGATTTGAAAGCTCTGATCCTGGGCCAAGCGTTGAATGCAAAGATTGAATTTTACTGTTCTTTTGAGCACATGTATTATGTGACCCTGTATGGGGAAGATGGAATTAATCTCAACAGCGTGTTCGGAGTACAGTCCTGTTGCTTGGCTGACCGATTTCTTCAGAGCCAGGGCATAGAGGAGGAAGAGGAGGAGGACGATGACATGGAAGTGACATTTCAGTCTCAGTCCCCGGCTGAGGAGATGGAGGAGGAAGTTTCCCTCCCATCCTTAAGATCCATCAGGTTGAAGATGAACGCCTTCTATGATGCCCAGGTGGAGTTTGTTAAGAGCCCTTCTGAGTTCTGGATTCGCCTCAGAAAGCACAAGAACACCTTCAGCAAGCTGCTGAAGAGAATGTGCAGCTTCTACTCTTCGGCTAGTAAGCTGGACGGTGTTGTTCTGAAACCTGAACCCGAGGACGTCTGCTGTGTCAAATGGAAAGAGAACGGTTATTACCGGGCCATGGTCACCCGCTTAGACAGCAAGAGCGTGGATGTGTTCTTGGTAGATCGGGGCAATTCCGAGAACGTGGACTGGTGTGACGTCAGGATGTTGCTGCCTCAGTTTAGGCAGCTACCAATATTGGCTCTGAAGTGCTCTCTGGCTGACATCTGGCCTTTGGGGAAAACTTGGAGCCAGGAAGCAATTTCATTCTTTAAAAAGACAGTACTCCACAAAGAATTAGTGGTCCACATTCTTGATAAGCAGGATCATCAATACGTCATAGAGATTCTTGATGAGTCCAGAACAGGGGAGGAAAACATCAGCAAAGTCATCGCTCAAGCTGGATATGCCAAGTACCAGGAATTTGAAACAAAAGAAAACGTCAGACTCAGTGCCCACTCCCCAGGGCATGTGTCAGGTCATTTTATTGCAGAGACTAGCAAAATATCTTCTACCAAGAAGGTGGAAGGAGAACAGAAAGACCAAACTGTATCCCTCTCAGAAGCTTTGGTCGACACAGTAAGCCTTTTGAATGTTCCCTCCGGACAGACTGGAGAGGACAAAGAGAAGGGAACAACCGATTCTCCTCTCCTTAGGCTGAATTTCCTGGAAAGGAAGCCAGACTGCTGTGGTAAAGGAGAGCTGGAAGTGGGCAGTACGGTCGAAGTCAAGGTGTCTCACATTGAAACCCCCGGCTCCTTCTGGTGTCAGCTGACGGGGGCCGCACAGGAATTCAGAACTCTGATGTGCGATATTGAAGACTACTGCAAAAGTGAGCCGGCTCCCTATGAGGGGGACACACGCGCTTGTCTGGCCAGGCGAAGAGCGAGCGGAAGGTGGTCCAGGGCCCTGATTAGCGGCGCCCAGTCCTTGGAGCACATCAGAGTGGTATTTGTAGACTATGGAGACAAGGACGTGGTATCTATGAAGGACATACTCTCTGTTAGTGATGCGTTTCTCAAGGTCAGAGCCCAGGCATTTCGGTGCAGCCTTTATAATTTAATTCAGCCCACTGGTGACAATCCGTTTGTTTGGGATGACAAGGCGGTACAGGCCTTCAGCGGGTTTATAGATAACGCTTGGCAGAATAACTTAGAATTAAAATGCACCATCTTTGCGTTGGCATCGAGGCATGATGAAGAGTGGTTCAGTGTTGTGGACTTGCTCACGCCCTTTCAGAGTGCCTGCCATTTTTTGGTAGAAAAGAGACTGGCTAGGCCTGTCAAGCTCCAGAAGCCTTTGGAACCCTCTGTTCAGCTACATTCTTATTACTATTCTACACATGACCTAAAAATCGGAAGTGAAGAGTTGGTGTACATCACGCATGTTGAGGACCCTTGGACATTTTATTGCCAACTAGCAAGAAATACAAATATTTTAGAACAATTGTCATACACCATTATGCAGCTAAGTAAAGCCTTGCTGAATTTAAAAGCATCCACCTTGATCCCTGGGACTTTGTGCCTTGCCAAATACACTGATGGAAACTGGTATAGGGGAATAATAATAGAAAAAGAGCCGCATAAAGTCTTCTTTGTTGACTTTGGGAACACTTACATAGCAAGTGATCATCTGCTCCCGATCCCTCGAGATGCCTACGATGTTTTACTTTTACCTATGCAAGCTGTTAAATGTTCGTTATCTGACATTCCTCATCATATGCCAGAAGAAGTTCCAGCCTGGTTTCAGGAGACTGTGTTAGATAAGTCATTGAAGGCTTTAGTCGTAGCAAAAGACCCAGATGGGAGACTGATTATAGAGCTCTATGATGAAGGTGTCCAAATTAATGCTAGTATTAATGAGAAGCTAGGGCTCCTTGGTTACAAAAGCAGTTCAAGAAAAAAAGACAAGGAGAATGAAATAATCCTCTGCATGACCAAAACCCTTGAAGGTAAGAATGAGAACATGAAGTCATCATCTACAGAGTATTTGAGTAAATCGAGAGAGAGCAAATCACACAGTGGAGAGATGATGGGGGAATCGTGCAGACCCAAGATCAGCCCAGCACGGAAGGAGCTCAAATATTTACAGGGCTCGACAAAGGCCAACCTAGTCACATATCAGGACTCTGTGGGAAACAAGAATGATGGAGGGTTTCCATTAGCCAGAGAAAAAAAAGAAGATCTGTTTGCCAACTCACCTGTGAGTGCCACCAAACTCGACTCCACCCTTCCTGACAGAGGAATGGGGGAACCTGGCAGCAAAGATGTGCCTCCTCCAAAGTTCTGTGAATTCCCACAAAAGACGATTGCCCCTGGTTTTAAGACCTCCATTTATGTCTCGCATATCAATGACCTTTCAGATTTTTACATCCAGCTGATAGAAGATGAAGCTGAGATCAATCGTCTTTCAGAGAGATTAAATGATGTCAGAACAAGACCCCAGTGTCACACGGGTCCGCCTTGGCAAAGTGGAGATGTGATATGTGCCATTTTCCCAGAAGATAACTTATGGTACCGAGCAGCGGTCCTGGAACAACAACCCAATGACCTTCTCTCGGTGCAGTTTATAGATTATGGCAACATGTCTGTGGTCCACACCCACAGAACAGGTAAGCTTGGCCCCGCCGATGCCGTGTTACCGGCACTGTGCCTCCATTGCTCCTTAAGGGGGTTTTGGGTACCCGATGTAGTAAGCTGTACGGAAATGGTGGGCTACTTTTCCCAAAGGACGGATGAGGCTCGGATAAGATGTGAATTTGTTAAATTCCAAGGCATCTGGGAAGTGATTCTCTCGGATGAGCATGGAGTCATCGCTGAAGACCTGATTAGCAGGTTTCCATTCAGTGAAAAATCCCAAATGGGGCTTACCACCCACATCACAAAAGGGGACTGTTCGAAGTCTGCCAACAAACCCAACATTGACACTTCCGTGTTTCTTAACTGGTATAATCCCAAAATGAAGTTGATAAGAGCCTATGCCACCGTGGTAGACGGACCTGAATACTTTTGGTGTCAGTTTGCCAATTCTGAGAAGCTGCAGTATTTGGAAACCGAGGTTCACAGTGCGGCAAAGCAGCTCGCAGAACTCAGAAGCTGTGCTCAGTGTCCCCGAATCGGAGATCCGTGTATCGTGAGGTCCCGAGAAGATGGACATTATTACAGAGCCCTCATCACCAACATAAGTGAAGATCACCTCGCGTCTGTCCGGCTTGTGGACTTCGGGAACGTGGAAGACTGTGTGGACCCCAAAGCGCTTTGGAGCATCCCACCTGAACTTCTGTCGGTCCCCATGCAAGCTTTCCCATGCTGCCTTTCTGGGTTCACTGTCTCTGGCAGTGCGTGCCCCCAAGAGGGAAAAGATTACTTTTATGAGATAGTTACAAAAGATGTATTGGAAATAACAGTATTGGACATCATCAGAAGGGACGTTTGTGACATCCCCTTAGCAGTTGTGGAGCTAAGAAGCAAAGGCGAGAGCGTCAGTGAGAAGATGAGGAAATACGCGAAGATGGGCGCTCCCAAGAGTGACCTGCACTATGAGAAGCATGGCCCGGAGAGGAAGGGAGGCCTCGGGCCCACCAGTCCCGACCTGGGCCTTAAGAAACCAAGTCATAAGATGGCACAAGAGAAGCCCTTGTATGTGGAAGCCCGGGCAGGTGAGCTCTCGGAGAGACTTGAAAAGGATTTAAACATTGTAACCAAGTCGAGCAAATTCTACGAACCTAGCACCCGGAACATTTTTGAAGCTCTGGAGAACTCCCGCAAAGGTAAAATGGGTTCCGAGAGGCTGGAAGGTACCATGGATTACCATTTTGTGGACAGAGCCAAGTTTGAGGATAACTACCTCACTGCAGGCTTTAACCCAATAATGCCCCATGCTAGTGAGCCGAAAGAGTTACCGGAGCTGAATTCACTAGAGATCCCACTCTCCCCCGATGACGAATGCAAAGAATTCTTGGACCTGGAATCCATTGAGTTGCCGCACTCCCCTGTCGGGGAGGAAGAGAAAGAGGAGCTGGGACTGGGGCCTCCCCTGGCTCCCCTGTCCCCAGGCAGTGAGGCCGGGGCCACCCTGGAGCCCTTTATGGTGCAGCTTCCCCTGGGCTGCGAGGCCGAGAAGCCGCTGGACCTCGAACTCCCCACGCCCCAGCTGTCTCTGGAGGACAGTCTGAGTCCTTTGTCGGCCACGGTCAGGGTCAGTCCGAACAGCCCCGAGGCCCGGTGTGCCCAGGAGGAGGGGAGAAAGTCGAGCTGTGAGGGCTCCTCTGATGACGGCCACAGCACGTCACCGCTCCTCCACCACGGGAAGAGCGGAGACTCCCCGACGCGTGATGACATGAACCTATTTGGAGAGGAGTTTCCACTCTTTGAGAACACAGATGACACTGCCTCGTTGGCCCCTTTGTTCTCTGAGGAGGAAGCCACAGACGGAAGGAAGTGTGAGAGAGCTGTACCAGGTATGTTGCTCTCCTTCAACTTGAAATCTTTCCGTGGTTCTTGTTTTTTTTTTTTTTTTTCTTTTTTTGTTTTTGTTTTTTAAAGGGGATAGCTATTGTGTGAGGTACAGTTTTTACAAAAGGTTAATGCAAGGAAGGCATTCAGATTTGAATTTTATGAAGGGCATTTGATTTTTGTTTTGATTTTAGAGAGAGAGAGTCTCTGTCTATACCCCTGACTAACCTAGAATTCATGCCCCTTCTGGCTCACCTCCTGGGTGCTGGGATGACATGTCTATGCCATTGTGCCCCAGTACAAAGGACATGTTGAAGCATGGAAACACAGTTGTAAAATCAGTGTGAAATGACAGATGCTAAATGAAATGACAGAATGTTAATTTTATGTTTAAAAATAAAATGACCAAGGGGCTGGAAGTTGAGCAGTTAAGAATAGGTACCGCTTTTGCAGAGGACCCAGGTTCGGTTCCCAGCAGCCACCTGGTGGCTCATGCCATACGAATCTCCAGTTGCAGGGGATCTGACTGCCTTTGCTCACTGCCACATGCTCCCGCATGCGCACATGGAGGCACATACACATAAACGAAATACTTTAAAAAATAAGCAAAATGACTAAAGTCTGTGTCTTAAAAAGGACAATCCCATGTAAACTGTAAGGAATTGTATGTTAAAATCAAGACAGTAAATGTCTTGTTAAGTTTTAAAAACATGGCCTTCCCTTAGTCAAGCACACCTGTAAATAAATTTACAGTGGAGATCACTTTGCCTGTTGCTTTTTTCCTGAACTTAATTGTATAATATGTTGATTTTGCCATTCATTTAGAAATCTTTAAACACAAATTAGATGTAGGGAGCTTCTGTTAATCAAAAAAGCCAGCGGTCGGAGAAACCTCGGAGTGCACTCGATAAATATTGACTTTCTTACTTGCTATTTTAAGGATTTTAAGAAAGCAACAAAACTCCCACAATTATTACTAGTTTAAATAATAAGAGCAACCTTCTGGAAAACCGGTACACATTCTTCACTTCTGAACCATCTCTCTAGCCCCAAGAAAATAACAAAAAATGAAAGTCGTATTACCTCTCTTCACTTTTTGTGATCAGTTTTGTGCTTTTCAAATGTCTACATTTGTATTGTTGAATTTGAACCATGATACAAAAATGGAGAAAGTAACAGTATAAAGAGAATGAAAATCACAGATTCTTTCTACTAAGAAATGTTCAGAGCTAACACCATGGCTCTCTCTCCTCTGGCCATGGTTTAGTCCCTGTGTACATTTGCTGCAAACAACTTAAAAACCGGATGCATATTATAATGCCATACAGAATGGAAGCCTGTGCTCTAAGCCCTGAAAGCCTGTTCAGGGGGTAGAGAGATGGCTCCTCAGTTAGTAATGCACAGTGCCCTCACAGAAGACCCAAGCTGGATTCCCAACACCCACAGCAAACATCTCACAACCACCTGTAACTCCAGGTCCAAGAGATCCAATACCCTCCCTCTTCTGGCCTCTGGGTACCCACGTGTGTGCACATATGCACACACAGATCCAAATATAAATGAAAATCTAATCTTTTAAGATATGTTCAGAATGGGTGAGAGTCTTTGCCAGATATATTTTATATAGGTGGCTAACATCAGAAGTATACAAAGATCTTTAAAAATTAAACATTAAAAAAATACCCACAAAATTTTCCAATCAACAGCTTGGCCAATTGACTGAGCAGACTATTCTCAAAAGAAGAGACACAAAACATTGTAACACATTTAATGTTCTTGGCCATCAGGGAAAATGCAAATTGAAAGTACTTTGAAGTTCCTTACCCAGTAAGAATGGCTGTCGTCAGGAAACAAATGACAGCCAGTGCTGGCTGAGATGATGGGGAGACTTTATACATTGCTAGTGGGGGTGTAAACCAGTGTAGCCACTATAGAAATTGATATGAGGATTTCTTAAAAAGTTAAAAATAGAACTGTCGTAAGTTACAGCCATCCTTGGGCATATACCCAAGGGGCTCCTAAGTCCTCCCACGCAGTCTTGCTGTCTTGGTTAGAGTTTCATGATAAAACACCAAGACCAAAAGCAACTTGGGAAGGAAAAGTGTTTACTTTGTTTTATAGCTTGTCATCCATCATCCAGGGAAGTCATGGCCGGAACCTCCAGCCAGGAACTGATCCACAGGCTACAGAGGGGTACTGCTTACTGGCTTGCTCCCCATTGCTTGCTCACCAGCCCAGGGGTGGCATCACCCCCAATGGGCTAGGCCCCCTCACGTCACCAGGCTTGTCCACAGGCAGATCTTATGGAGGCGTTTTCTCAGCTGGGAGTCCCTCTTAGCAAATTATTCTAGCTTGTGTTGACATAAAACTAGCCAGTAGACTTACTCATCCATGTTTATTGCTGCATTTATTCACAAATAGCTATGAATGAGTCAACCTGGATGTCCAGCAGTAGACATGTGGTAAATATACTCAATGGGATTTTATTTAGCCACAAAGAAAAGTGAAAGCATGATATTTGCAGGAAACTGGATGGAGCTGGAGAATATTACATTAAGCTAAATAGCCCAGATTCCGAAAAATACCTTGTATTCTTTTTTTCACATGCATATCCAAGACTTTAATTTCCATATGTGTGTGTATGGTAGGGTATAGGCCATGAAACTACAACACTTTCACTGATAGTGACAGTACCAGCTTTTAGTAGTAATTTTAAGCATTAGAGGTCATATTTAATGGTGGTTTTTAGTTTTATTATGTGGGTGACATGGTTAGGACTATATGGATTCAGGACCCCATATACATACATATATACATATGTGTGAAATATATGTTTTATACATAATATAATTGAGGAAAAAGATTACATAGAAAATATACTACTATATGACTGATTAAACAAGGACAGAAAACTTAGACTAGGAAAGAGCTTCTCCTGCATGTCTCAGACTAAGGTGCTAGGCTGTGCACACTGAGTCTCCTGCATGTCTCAGACTAAGGTGCTAGGCTGTACACACTGAGTCTTCCTGTATTCAATTCAGCAGTCCAGCTCCAGAACACCTACACTCTGAAAGGCTTCTCTGTTGGATCGAAATGTGTCGTGTGGTCAACACTAAGGAACACGTGGTCTAAGTGTGAGATTCTGGAAGTAACCGAAGAAGGAACAAGGGTAAGAGAGAGTGAAGGACTTTATTTCAAGGGGTGCTTGCTGTAAGAGCTTTACTAACGTCACCAGACTGCCAAAGACCCAGGGAACAATTTGTTTGTCTCTGTTTATTAGTCCCTACTCAGTTCTCCTGGCAACTTAATGAAGTTTGTGAGAATCAAATCTACCACACTTTTTAACGTAAACACTGGTAGGGACTTAGAGTGGTATTATTTTGTTTTGTTTTCTGCAATCTGGAAGACCAGATATTCTAGAATCGCTGGCCTGTTCTTTAAATTTGATATTCCTGGGCCTTGCCCTGACTTACCAAATCTGAATTTCTGGAGGTGGGATTCAAGAATGTACATTTTTACATCATTAAGACTGGATAGCTGGGGCTGGAGAGATGGCTCAGTGGTTAAGAGTGTTTGTACTCTTGTAGGGGAACCCAGCTGGGTTCCCAGCACTCCATCGGGCAGTTCACAACTGCCGATGGAGCAGGCGCCCTCTTCTGGCCTGAGTTGGCCCTGCTTGTATGTGGTGCACATACAGATAAGCAGACACACACAGGCACAAATAAATCAACAAATCTTAAAATGGAAGAACCACTGTGTAGAATGTACATGAATTTCATTAACATTATGCAGGCAACACTCTGCAGAGTGTCTCTGTACTCTCCAGCCTTAGGCATTACTTCTTAATATTTTGTACTATATATAATAGACATCAAACTAACTTTACATACACAAATACACACACACACACACACACACACACACACACACACACACACACACGCACACGCTTTTGCTTTGGTGTATGTAATAAAGCAGCCCTATTTTTGCCTCCATTCCATCCCATCCACCACATGGTTTTTTTGTTTTGTTTTGTTTACTTTGTTTTTTGAGATGGGGTTTCTCTGTATAGCACTGGCTGGCTTCAAACTCAGGGGTCTGACTGCCTCTGCCTCCCAAGTGCTGGGATTAAAGGCATGCACTCCCCACACCTGGCTTACCGTATAATTAATTCCAAATTATCTTTAAAGATTTCTATTAGCCATTTCCTCTTCTGAGAAACACTCTGATATTACTGTGTAGATTTCCCTATAGTTTCAAACTCTACCCCCAAGAAAGAGCAGTATACCTGTAATCTATCTGAATGTTTGCACATGCAGAAGCAAACTTGGGGGGCAGCACTGTACATGCTACATTCTGTTGCACTTACCTGATTGTAGGTTTTTTTTTCTATTAAATTTGGAACACTTGAGGTCTAAATTTTAATTACTTTTTAATCTCTTAACATACATACTTAGCATGTTTGTACTACTGAGTTTAAAGTACAGGGAAAAAATTAATATAACCATTTTTTTTTTCTTTTGAGATAATGCCTCATGTAGCCCAGACTGGTCTGAAACTCTCTATGTAACCAAAGGTTTCCTTGAATGGCTGAACCTCTTGTCTCCACCTCCCACGTGCTGGGATGACAGGCATGCGTCACCACACCTGGGGGGTTGAGCCTAGAGTTGTACATACAAGACAAGCACTCTACCAACAGAGCTGTGTCCCCAGCCCCTGGTGTAATTGTTTTTACCGCTTTATTGTAAGGATTCCTGGGACACATCTATCACTTACAGTTTGTGGAGTTTGCCTGATTTTTTGGTTTGGGTTTTGATTTTTACTAAGTGTTCTTTTTCTTCTTGTAGGTTTTGAACCTTTCAAATGGTGTAGAGGAGACAGTAAGCCCCGAGAATGTCTGGAATGGTATCCCCAAGGTAGATAA
>CABHPQ010146215.1:0-13011 GCA_902168405.1 Peromyscus aztecus
AGACCATACTTTGTTAAATTAATTAAAATTTGGTAGATGTCATGACTCTTCTTGTGTCTATGACTAAATACCAGGCCAAGAGCAACTTAAGGAAGGAAGCATTGATTTGGGCTACAGTTTGAGGGGGTGTTGCCCATCATGGAAGGAAGAAATGAGGCGGTCAGTCACATTGCACTTTGTACACATTCAGCAAGCAGACACCTACAGGAAATGGAGTGGGGTCATATAACCTACTGTCAACTCTCCAGTGACTCACTTCCTCAAGAGATGCTCCACCCCCTTAAAAGTTTCACCATCTTCCAGAACAGTGCTGCCTGCTGTGAACCAAGGGTCAAAAACGGGAGCCTATGGGGGACATTTCAATCCAAACTATAACAGATTTTACCAGTGACACCGTCTGGGACTGAAATTTTCTTTGAGAAAAGGTTATAAATTATACATCCCATTTGATTACCATAGGGCTATGTGGGTTGTCAGTCTCTTCTTCAGTCAGTTTTGGTCATTTGTATCTTTCAAAACCTTTACTTGGTTTGGGCTGGAGAGGTGGCTTGGTGGAGTAAGTACTCACTGTGCAGGATGAGGCTCGGAGTTCGGATCCCTAGAACCCGCATCAAGGCTGAGTAGGTGTAGTGGTTCCTACAGCGCTGGGCCAGGGTATGGAGACAGAGGATCCTGGCTAGCTGGTAATCTGGATTAGCTGGTGCTGGAGAGCCCAGGGTTCAGCAAGGGACCCCGTTCAAAATTCATGGAGAGTAAACGAAGAGGGCATCCCATGTCAGCATCAACTTCTGGTCTCCACGTGCGTGCACGCACATGTGGTCACACACATTTGAGTTGAATTTAGCTCCTCAGGTTTGGCTGTAAGCACCTTTATCGTCTGAGCCAGCTCGTGCGCCTGTGCGGTTCACTGTTAGCGTAAAGTCGGGAGTGTGTTGCCTTATTAGCTTTTTCAGGTTTGCTCATTTGGTGGTAACATTCCTTTTCCATTCCTAAGTTGTCCTCTTTTTATTTTGGTAAGTCTAGCCACTTTATTAATTTTATTGACAGAGTTTCCTTTTTTTCTATTTATCCTTTGTTTCATGGATTTTTCTCTTTGCTATTTCTTCCTTCTACTTTGGGTTTATTTTGTTTTTTATTTCTTAGATTAAAACACAGATCACTGATTTGAGCTCATTATTTTCTAAAATGAATGAAACTATACCCTTTGCTCTAGTAGCAATTATTGCCAATTTTCATAGGTTGTGTTTCATTCAGTTAGAGATATTTTCCTATTTCCCATGCTATTTCCTCATTGATTCATGATTTTTTAATAATTGTGTTGTTTAATTTTCTATTATTTCAGAAATTTCTAAGTGTCCTTTGTCGACTTATAACTTAATTTTGACACATTCAGAAAACATATTTAACTTGCACGGTTTTGGTGGTTTAGGATTGCTGAGATTTGGGGCTGGTGAGAGGCCTGCTGCATTGGTAGGCATTCTTTGTGCAGTTGGAAATAGTGTGCAAGACTGCATTTGGGGTGGAACGCTTTGTAGATACCTTAGGTCCAGGTAGAGTAGGTTATTGGAATGAGTATTAGCCAGTATATCTTTTCTATGAGTTACTGACAGAAGAGTGTTGGCTATCCAACTGTAATTTTGGGTTTGCCTGTGCCTTATTTCAATCTTGTCAATCTTGGTGTTATGTATTTATGTCAATGATTACATAGACATTTAAGATGGCTGTATCTGTTAAAATGTTATTTTCATTTCTTCTTATTATGTGTATGATATGTGTGGAGTGCTGGTGGGCAGGTGTGGAGGTGAGAAGACAAGCCTGGGAGTCAGTTATCTCCTTTCATCTTTATATGGACTCCAGGAATGGACCTCAGGTCTCCAGGCTTGGACAGCAAAGCACCACTACCCACTGAGCCGTCTTGCCTGCCCTGGCATCTCTCTTTTAATGACCCTTTTATTCATTTTTATCTTTGGTCTTGAGATTTACTTGGCTTGATAGTAATATAGTAAACACAATGTTTTATTACTATTTACATGTTGTATGTTTTCCTATACCTTTATTTTTAAATGATATACTTTACATTTCAAATGTTTTTTCTAGACAATATACAATTAATATTACTATTTAAAATCATTCCTCAATTGATGTGGAGGCTATTTAATATAAATATAATTCATAGTATAGAGTCCTGTCTGTCATCTTGATAGTTTTGCTTTTCTTCATCCTATTTTTTATCCTCTTTAAAATCATGTCTTTGCTATCCCTTCTCCTCCTCCTTCTCCTTCTTCTTCATTTTGATTCATCAGTTGGAACTCTTTTTTATTATTATTATTTTGTAGAGATTACTTCAGGAAATCAATTTTAAAATGTTTTGGTCTTTGGGCCAGAACTCTTTTACAACGTAGAGCCATTGATGACTCCAGACATGCAGATGCGCACACCATTCACATTAAAGCATCGTTGTGCAAAGCAAAATAAAATATATTGGCAAGAGTGTTGCTGTGTTCCTTTAATTCCTAGTTTGGTGTTTCATTCGCTCTGTTGTAACGCCACATGTGACATCACCCCTGGAAACTCCATGGTAAACCTGTGAGATTATAGGGTTAAAGATGGTGACTGTCCCTGAGGGTTGACTACAAAAATAATGTCGACGTTTTCACTGCTGGAAAGCTTTTCAGCACGCCTGTTGGTCCTTCGTTACCTTTGGAGAATGGCAGTTCTGAAGCGTGCAGGGCGTATTTTAATATAGCACAGGCTATGTTTAAGTTCTGTCATTCAATTCAACCATACAACCCTTAAAATAGTACCCTTTCCCCCAAACTCTCCAGCTGTGCTCTTATCATATAGTTTGCTTCTATTTGATAAGTTATACGATATCTTTATTATTTTTGCCTTAAGCAACTATCCTCTAAAGACACCTGGAAGTTGGAAAAGTTTTAACAATGCTAGCACACATCCTCGCCATTTCTGGCATTCTTCATTCTTTGTGTTGGATACAAGGCTCCATCTGGGATAGTTCCCTTGGCCTGAGTAAGTTCCTTTGCAAGCCTGTTGCTGATGAATCCCTTTTGGCTTTTCTTTGAAAATCTTGTCTCTTGCCTTACTCTTTTGAGGGATGCGTTGGTTGGGTTTATGTGTTTGTCTATGTCAGTTTGACACAGTGTAGGTCATCTGGGAAGAGGAAACCTTGACAAAACACCTCCATCAGATTGGCCTGGAGGCAAGGCTGTCGGGCATTTTCTTGAGTACTGATGGATGTGAGGTGGTCCAGTCCACTGTGGGCATTTTCAGCCCTGAGCAGATGGTTCAGAGTTATGTGGAAAAGTAAGTTGAGTAAGCCATGGAGAGCAAGCCAGTAAGCAGCATTCCTCTGTGGTTCCTGCCTCTGCCCCTGCTTGAGTTCCTGCCACAACTTTCCTCAACTGACAGATGATAATCAGGGTATATAATCCCTTACCTCCCCAAGTTGCCTTTGGTCATGGTGTTACCACAGCCACGGAAAGCAAGCTAGAACGGGGGACATTTCACTTGCTAGAGAATTTCTGCTTCATACTTTCTTCCAGCCTTTTAAAGACTCTGTTCATGGCTAGCATGCAGCTCAGTTGTTGGAATACTTGCCTAGCGTGGGAAAGACTATGGATTTGATGCCAGGCACCACAAAAGAAACATTAGGAGAAGACTGTTGTCTGGCCCGAGTAGTTTCTGACAATCCTACATTCCTTCTTATACTTATTCTCTCTATTTGTCATGTTGTTGTTTTCTCTGAGTCTAAGCTTTTTCTTTGGGCCTGGCTTCCAGCAATTCAATTTGGATGAGCCTTGGGGCGGCACTAGGGTATGTGCATGCCTGCGTGTGTACCCGTGTTTATCTTTCTTCAGTTTGTGGAATTTCTGTACTTTCATAGCCATCTAGAGATTACGACAGTTTCCATCACACGTGGAAGGTATTCAGTTATTTCCTCCAGCATCTGGTCCCTCTCCTTATAACGTCACAAAGGCCCAGTTCCCGTGCCCGTATGCTGCCCCTTCGGTTTTCGCTTTTTCTTTCAGTTAAAGAAACCCTCTGTTTCCTGTTAACGAGGCTTAAGTGTGCTGTGTCCAATCTGCTGTCGGCCCCCTGTGCGAGGCTGAGGACATACTGTCTGCATTCATCCTGCTTGTTTGACTGCCGGAGTCCCGGCTGGCTCTTCCCACCATCGTTCTTGCTCCAACATTCTTGCCGTTTCCAGACTTGCTCCTACTGACGGATTCTCCTGTAACTGTGGCCCGTATTTTCCGCCTGTCAGCATATAGGTAACTTTTGACCAGATGGTGGACACTGCGATGCGGCACGGTTGAGTGTCTTGATGTTGTCAGGCAACCATGTTACTTGCGGGCCAACCTGATCACCCAGAGACCCGTCCTCAGGTTTTGCCCAAGTGTGTCCTCACTACGCTATTCTTGCCTTTGCATCACGATGGAAAACTATCAGACAAGAACTAGTTAGAGAGAGAAGATGAATTTGGGCTCAGGGTTTCAGAGGGTGCTTGCTTGGCCCCATGTGCGGGAAGGTAGCAGGAGAGTATGGCTCGGGAGGGCTGTTGTCCATGGCCAGCCAGCAATCAGAGAGTGCCAAGCAGCCCAGGGTGACACACCCTCAAGGACTTGCCCCAGCAGTTTACGTCCTCCAGCTAGAATCTGCATCCTAAATGTTTCTACAACTTCCCAAAGCAGCACCACCAACCGGGGACCAGGCAGCAAACCTGACCCCATGCCTGACATCTCATGTTCAATCCATAGTAAGTGTTTTCACCCCCAGGGACTTCAAGTGTGTGGCCTCTCTGACATTGTCACTGGCTGCCTCTGGGAACACGATCGATTCTAACCTTGCTTGCCTAAGTTCAGAGCACATCCCGACCTTTATGCTCTAGAAATAGTTCAGCTAACAGCTCCGCCCCCAGGGTTTGGCAAAGTTTGAGGAGGGTCCCTGGATGCATGTGCTGATTATGCCTAACTAGAGGCTCACGTGCATCCCCGGGTGGGTTCTAAGCGGTCTTTGCTTAGCTTACGTTTTCTCGAGTTCTGCTTTACAACTTCTAGCTCTTGAGGCTTCTCCAGAGTCTGGCCACTTTCTCAATACATAGAGCCTGCCAAGCTCTGGTCCAGTTCATGTGTTTTTCCCATGGTGATCTGGAAATTGCCTCCAAGCACAATGGTGCAACCATCGGAGGGCTCCCTCGTTATTTGTCGCGTGGTGCCTGTAGACCAGGGTGTGAGAGGCGCTGTCCCACATATTGGATCCAGGTTTTTAGCGGTACCATTTTGACCAGTCTACCACGGGCTGTCAGTAGGAATCCTGTTTGAGTTTTCAACTTTTCTTAGGCTGTGATACTTTCAGATTCCTTTAACAGCCCAAATTTGGTGACGGTGGAGAACTTTGGTAAAACATCACCAAGGGATGATTTTCATTCCAACTTCCTGGGTGGCTTTAAAGGATGGCTGGAGCTCCAGTTGTGGTTATAACATAGCTGGTCTTTTGGAATTCATCACCACACGTGAATTCTACATCCTGTCCATCAGTCCAGATCCTCAGCCATCCTTTCCCTAAAACAAAGTTCTCTCTGTGTGGCTTTTTCTTAGTCCATGTGTTTCATATTGCTTTTGAACCTGCATTTCCATGGCTGTGTGGTTTCATTTGTGACAATTCTGGATTGTGATATTTCAAGATGCCAACATTGCAGGTATTAGAAAAATCCATGTGGCATGCTGCCCTTCAAATCCCACTGTCAGAGTACCAAGTGACCCTCTGGATTTGGGATCCTTTATTGTCAAGCTTTAACCAAAGCCAAATAGAAAGGTTTTTATTTGTTTGTTTGTTTGTTTTTGCCTAGAAGAAAACTATGTTATTTTTGGATATGACAAGGGAAACAAATTAGAAGGAAGGCAGCCTTAAGGTCCCCAACACCTCAAGTTGCTTTGAACTTATTTTTCAGAAAAGCAATATTTAAAGTTTCGAACTGAAGTAAAGAGTTGCCAGTATAAAGTGATTAGGAGCAAAAGGAAAGGATTCAGCAAACAGGGAAGAAAAAGTGTTACCTGGGCCACTCCAGCATGAGCAGCTATTCTATGATGTGGTCTGGGTGGATTTTATCTTGACACAGTTCTACAAATCAGTTATTCTGTGGTTTTGGTTGAAAGGCGTTGGTATATAACTATTTAATCTTTAAGGGACTTATTTCTTTTTATCGGCATAGTGCATCAAATTGAATATGACTTGATTCTTCTCTCTTTTTAGCAACAGGTCTATAGACATTACATCCCCAGCAGAATTATACTTATGTTCCAAAAAGTGTGTCACAGTATATGGTGTCCTGGTCTTCCTAGGAGCCCTAGTTATGTATTTAACTTTAAATAAAGTATATTCTAGAATGATACATACTGTGATTAGGATAACCCGGTAATTCGGTGTCTTGTATTCAAAAAGCTCTGCACATATAAGTGGCACATCAGTAGATGTCTGTGGTATATAAATAACACATATATCTACATGCAAATGGAATAATTTGAAAAACTACAACCAATAACAAGCCATCCACAATGACTCCTTCTGAGTAGTTAGTGGACTTTTAGGGGAGAAGGGAGACTCACTTTGATATCATTTACTCCTTTCAACTGGTAATTTAAAAGTTAACATTATTGGCCCAACCTCGTCCCAGCTATCCCAATACCTAAGGACCCTTTTAGACACATGGCTGGTCAACAATTTCTATATTGGAGGCCCTTAGAGGGGGGGTCTCCTACTTTCATTGAAATTTCTGCACACCAGCCACCCCACGGCCACCCGCTGACGTGGTTATTAGTAGGGCATGATGGGGCAGGGGAGTCCTGCCAAGGAAGTGACTCCTGCAGGGCTGCTCCGACAATCCAAAGAAGAGAGTGTTGGCATTGATCCCTTGGACTTGTAGACGAAGCAGCAGAAGGTGAATTTGCCCTGTTCTTCTACAGCAGGGGCAGGATTCGAATCGGTTAAGTGTATAGTTAACTATCTGTTTAAACACAAAGCCATACTCTTGATTTGAGTTTGCACTCAATATTATTAGTCTTTTATTTTAAAACATTTGATTTCAAAAATTCACATGGCCGATATAGAAACATACTACCTTCATACATTTTAGAGACACAGGGATGGAATTTTTTTTTTTTTTGGAATTATCACCAGGAAGTACTGATGTCATGTGAGAACAGGTATCCAATGAGCCCAGGAGCACCACAGCTGGTACTATGTTTAATGTAACCTATTATGGGCATGCAATATAAGATTAAGTGATATGATATTCTTTCCTTTCCTTGTTCCCTCTCTCCTTCCTTCCATCCCTCCTTTGCAGGAGAGATTTTCAAATTGTGCTTGGGCACCATGGAGCTTTTAGGTTCTACGTTAACGGCTACTTATGCCCGCCCGCAACCAGCACCAACCAGTTTTCTACCAGCCATTGGTACCATGACGTCGAGCTATCGGGACCGCTTTCCCCATCGTAACCTGGCACACAGCTTGAGCCTGCCATGGAAACCGAACACATACTACAAAACGGCCTCCAACTATCCAACTTTGGCCCCGTACTGCACGAGAGCTCAGAGAGTGTGTGAGAGCACTATGCTCCCCTTCATGTCCAACAGAACCACCCTCTTCACAAGGTATACTCCTGATGATTGGTATCGGTCCAATTTAGTCAACTACCAAGAGTCTAATAGCTCACGGCATAATTCAGAGAGACTCAGAGTGGACACATCGCGCCTCATTCAAGACAAATACCAGCAAATCCGGAAAACGCAGACTACCACTACCCAAAACTTGGGAGAGCGTGTCAATGACATAGCGTTTTGGAAATCTGAACTCACGCATGAGTTGGATGAAATGATTGGAGAGACAAATGCGCTTACCGATATTAAGAAAAGGCTGGAGAGGGCTTTGACGGAGACCGAAGCCCCCCTGCAGGTAAGGATGAGAGTTGGGGTAAAAGGTGCTGCAGCTCAGTTATTGTAGAGACACAGTCATCCATCAGTTTGTAGTGGGATCGGTGATGGCCAAGCCTTCGCCATTTTACTCCTATCTCACATAGGGAGTTTCTGAGCGAATTCTGAAAGCAAAGCAGACGAGAGAAACGCCATCAGGCTGACTATACAGTGTTTTCAGTTCAATGTGTCATCTTATTAGCTTTAAAAAAGGCTGGCCTGATCTTTGCAGGTCTAGATTAAGATGAAAATGGAAGAAACTATTCGTTTGAGAAATTTTTAATTTATTGGGAGCTGGGCAGACGGCTCAGCTAGTAAGACTCTTGCCTTGCAAGTAGGAAGACTTGAGGTCGATCCCAGGACCCATATGGAACATCAGGACATGGTGGTACGTGCTGGCAGTCCCAGCACTGGGGGGGTGGAGGCAGGGGGATCACAGGGGTCACTGGCCAGCCAACCTAACCTAATCAGTGAGTTCCAGGCCAATGAGAAACTCTGCACACATACATACACACAGAGAAACCTGCATACACACACAAACACATACATATGCACACATATACCTGCACACAAATATATGCACATATACACATGTGTGTACATGCATACACATAAATAGATATACCTGCAGGCACATGCAAACGTGCACACATGCACACATGCACTCATGTGTGTACCTACACACACACACACACACACACACACATTTACAAATAAAGTTTTTTTTAAAAAAAGAAAATTAAATATTTTCAGTCTGTGTCATGAAGTAAGCCCTTTGTTGATGCGATTGCCGTTCAGGGCACAGATGATCAAATGAGACTCCGTTAGAAATCTGTTTAGGATTCTTTTATTAAACAGTAAATGAGGCTGATGCAGGCTGGTTGTCACGGCCATACAGGCAGCGCTCGATTAGTTGCTGGTGTCTGATGTGGCTTTGAGTGGGCTCCAGTCACCTATGACACTTGTACCACAACGTGGGCCCTCCAACTCCTTCGTGCTCACCACCACAGAAAGAAGGCATTCCATGCCTAACGCTGGGGAAGGCGTAGAAATTAGTATGTATCTCAACAAATGCAGCCAACACCAGTTGTCTCCATATGGAGCACTCGCAGGAGATCTCGTGGTATTTGTAGTGTAAGAGCGAGGCCCAAGGGGCTGCAAGGCTAGTGATCTGAGGAGTCTGCTGGGCATCGATGCCCAGTGTCTCTTCTGTCCCTTTCTGGTTATTTGTGTAACCAGAAATACACAAACACACACAAGCTCCAGAGTCCCCAGGGAGGTAGGGGGCGCTCACATAGGATCTTTTTGGAGTAATTCACCCTGGTTGTTAAGACCCAGAAGGCCTCCAGTGCCTTCCCCGGGACCTAGCTCAGGGATTGAAAATGTCCTGAAAACCACGACCACATAACCTGCTACTTAATTTCTCCAAGATTCTTGGTTCCTTTCCTCACTCCCCTTTCATGATGACTGAACCCTTGACTTGGTTCTAATGTGAGCTCTCTCCTGCAGTCTCTGCCTGAGTGTTCTTGTGGGTCACAACATGGACTGTCAAAACGGAATCAGAAGGTCCTGATTACAGTCAGTGTTACATGGAAAAACTTCAAAAGAGAAAATACAAACAAACACTTAATGGGAGGAAGGTTGTTAAAATGTAATAACACAGCAGTGGTTAAATCAGTACAGTGGCCATTTCTAGCTTATGACATTTGAAACAATAGACACTTTTAACATCTAGGGCTGAGTGTGTGCACTTGGGTGTGTCACTACTGGGGCTGTGGAAGAGTCCCGAAAAGCAGTGTGGTGATATCCACTTAAATACTTCTAGTTCCCACAATCCACCAGCTCCTCATCCAGTAAATGTAAATTGTACTACTCAAAAGTAGAAATGTGCTCAGTTAGGGTTCAATAATATATTCCAATATGGCTCACATTTGATGTTTATAAAAGCTTAACATCATACAGGAGTTTTGTGTCATGGAAAAGGTTTTGAGAAAGCATTTCAGCTACATAATGACCTCTCCGACATAATTCCTGGTTAGCAATTTATGATGCTATTTTCCATTGTCATCATTAACATTCTCTGCCTCAAAGGGCATTTTAAAACTTCATTCTAATGTTTAATTTGATCCTAAAAAGACAGTATAAAATTGTAAGGACATTGTTGCCTCCATTTATTAAAATCAACCAAACAATAAAACAGTGATGAGTATGGCTGGATCATGTTTTCTACATTTTAATTCTTAATAGGTAAAAGCATATTATTTTTATAATTAGGAAGATAATAAATAATTTTAAAGATGATGGCTTAGATATTTGGCTACACAAATATTTTAATATTTTGAAAATGAATCATTCATTTCTACTTTTTTCAGTAGAAAATATTTAGAAATGATATCTCAAACTCTTGGTTTCATGTAATCAAACTGTTTCTCTTCAATAAACTGATGCCAGGTACTTACATTAGGTGCTAGCTGATGGGCATTCATTTTGTTAGTTTCCCCAAATTGGGATTTATTTATTTATTTATTTTCCAATTTGTTTCTCGAGCAGACACCACCTTTCCGTTGCAGCAAAGATCTCTTCCCCTGTCATGGTCTTTCTTAGGCTGGGCTCTCCCAAATTGGCTTGAGAAGTCCAACTAGGGAGTCCCTGTTGACTTACTTGAAACAAGTTACTAGATTTTCTTGTCCCCACCTGCTGTCAGTTTGCAGTGATGTGTTCTGTGCTCTGTGGATCTGTAGGTTGCCCGGGAGTGTCTCTTTCACCGAGAGAAGAGAATGGGAATCGACCTAGTTCATGACGAAGTTGAAAAAGAACTACTGACGGTAAGCACGGGTGGTGGGGAATGCTTCACTAATGAGAAGTTTCTTGTTGCAAGCGTGTGCTTAAGTGAAGACACAGAGCCGCGGTGTTGTCTACAACCATTTATAAGTGAATTTATAATGCCTAGCAAAGGTCCATTCTCTTGGTTTTATAAGTACTGTGTGTTGACTGAGGACTTTAAGAATACAGGAAAGAATAAGGAAAGATTAGGTGTTTGCAGCCCCCATTGGATGCAAATCAGTGTTGATTTTGGAATATTTCAGTCGTTCTGTCAAACATGTTTAGCAAGACACCACCAGATCACACGGCACTGACATGCATGCATCTCCACGATTGCTCTCATGCAGTATTTGTTGATGGGAAAACTCCTTCATTCATTTAAAATGGTGCCGAGGTCACTTTCCTTATCACTGCATATCCCCGTAGGACACAACTTTGGTTATCCAATTCCCAGCGTTTACAGAGTGAAGGTGCCACTACTAACACAGCCCAGTCCTCCCTTATTGGACAGTTTGGTAGTTTGCTGACCCCCCACATTACTTGGCAATGTGGCCTTAGTCTCCAAGGAAGGCACGGGCTCTGGTCTCTGTAGCTTGATGCCACCACGGCGTCAAAGGGCATAAACACCTGGGGAAGTTCTGGTCCACTGCCGAGCTGCCACGCTGGAACCCATGTGTCCCCGTGCTGCTCTACGGATTCTCCCAAGCTTTCTGGCACTTTCCACCTGCTCAATATGATCTACTTCTCAGTATATCAGCTGTCATTCTCTGGAATGCTATTTATTCTTATGAGGCAGGGCTTTTCATTGGCCCAGAGCTCATCAATGAAGTTGCCTCCTGGTCGCAGCCTCCCCAGACCATCATGTCTGGTATCTTTGTATGGGTTCTGGGAATCAAACTCAGGTCCTGATGCTTGCAAAAGAATTGCTTTACTGCCTGAGCTCCCAACTCTCTGCAGCCCCCTACTCAATACTTTAAACAATAAAGGAAGAAGATAACTAACAGGTGAGTCACAATATCAGAATGAAGAAAATATCGTAATCAAATTAACAAAGACAGAAACCAAAAAATTGTTTGATAGATTTTAGCATTCTAGAAATTATGTCAATGTAAAGACGTCAATGCATAAATTTATAACACATCTGATGGGAAAGAACTGATTTTTGTTTTGTTTTGTTTTGAGATGGGGGCCTCCTCCTCTGTAATCCAGGCTAGCCTTAGACTTCAACTCCTGAGCATCTCAGTCTTCCTTGTGCCTTAGACCACAGATGTCTACCACCACATGTGGCTAAGGATTACATTTCAAATATGTTAAGAACATTAAATATATCCTTCTATTGGCCTCCAAACACAGGCAGGTTGGCTGTTTGTCTTGGGGCATGTTCTATCACATTGGCAAGGGTTGGATGATAGTTGGCTACCTGGTGTGCCGAAGGAAGGCAGACCCATTCACCATTATAGACAAATGCAACTTCCAGAAGGGAATTTTGCCTTTAATTGCCAAACCTTGAAAACAGGCATGACCCTTGGCAGTGTCTACATGTTTACACTGATTGTTCACACAGCCTTGTTTAATGTCATGGGAAAGCATCCAAGTTTAAAATTCCACAAACCAAATATTAAAGATGACCCCTTTGTACTTGAAGAAAATGATAAAAATGATTATGTACACTTATAAAAATGTCTATAAGATGTTGAGTTTGCAAATTTTCTAATGTTAATATTCATTTCAGGAGGAAATTAATATTTATATGCTATGAAATAGCGTATATATGCTTGTAGCCTCAAAATGCCACACATTTGGTCAAGTGAGTGGCATGGCTAACACAGGTGTGGGTTCAAGTGTAGGGACTGAGCCACAGGGCACAGCATGGCATCAGGTGGTTGACCTCCAGTGTGGAAGTCAATTTCCATGTCTGCACGGAGCTGGACCAGGTAGTGTTGTGTGTACAGCCACAGAGACGCTCCCAGGCTCAATCTTCACTGCTTTTCTTTGCTTTTGAAGGAAAGCTGTTAAGGAAAAAGGTATCAGTTAAGTTCAATTGCACATCACCAGAATTCTAGGGTTTTTTGTTTTTCTTGTTGTTTTGTTTTAATTAAAGACAAAGATAGAGTAGTAACAAAACATTAAAATTTTAACCCTGCTCCAGCTTGGTCCATATCACAGTATCCCTCTAGGCCTATAAGAAAAGACCGGTTTGTAT
>CABHPQ010146217.1:0-22003 GCA_902168405.1 Peromyscus aztecus
TTCCAAATCCGGATTTACCTTGTCATATCTTTGCTGCTAATGACAAGGTAGAGGAGGAACCTTTCTAGCCAGTTATTCCAAAGCCACTCAGTGCACTTCAAAGTTGAACTTTATCTGAATAATTATGTCAACAGGTAGAGTTACCAGGAGGAGCAGCTGAGGCAGCCCAGGCTCACACTTCTGATATGCTGAATGGTTTATATTATTACTTATTCCACTGTGGGTGGGAAACTGTTGTACCTTTGACAATAATAAGTTGCAATGTATTCTGGATCCACAGTGCTGGTGGTGAGGGTAAAATCAGTCCCAGACCCACTGCCACTAAACCTCAAGGGGACCGCAGAATTCAAGGAAGTTGTAACATATATCAGGAGTTTAGGAGAGTTCCCTGGTTTTTGCTGATACCAAGCTAATGCCCTACCAATGTACTGACTGGCTTGACACTTTATGGTGACTGTGTCTCTTGGTGATGCAGTCTGACATGGAAACTGACTGGGTAATCTGGAACCTGTCATTTGGGTGTCTGGCACACAACAAAAACTATATAAAGCTGCATTCAAAAGTTATTTTATAGAAGTTCCTCATAAGCAAGTCAACACTGATCATATTGAGATAAGCACTGGTGTCCTACATACCTGGAGTCTAGAACAAGAGCCCTCATGTCTGTGCTGTGTCCTGATTGAGACTGACTTCTGTACAGTGTTTTATCCAGTAACAGCATGGATTTCAAGTCAGTTAAGTGTGGCTTAATACACTTTTAATCAGATTTAATGTTTAGGATTATGAGCAACAAATGTAGAAATTATGGATCTCTGGTATCTAGTAAAGTCAACTGAAAAGGAGCACTATGAATCAAATAATAATAATAATGTTTAATAATAATAAACTTGACAGGGAGACAAATCTCCTTATAGGAAATGAGCTCTTACCCTTTGAAAGACAAGAGGAAAATGGAGAGAAACTTATGCCTACAAATGTGAATATAAAATTGAAGGTATCACTTGCTACATTCTTATGAATACTCTTGAAATGGTGAGTGGATTCAGCTCCATCCACTGATGGATAAATGTCAAGATCTAACGTGTGGAATGACTCAGAGTTTCCAAGAAGATAAGGAAGATACAAGTTAGATATGTGCCAGATCTACCGTCATATAACCTTGGACATGCTGGTCTGGGAAGCAGGCTTCCTTGCTTAAGTGTAAACTCAGAACTCTCTATCAAAGGAGTTGTAACAATAAAAATAAGCCTCAACATTCAATTTGCAGTCTTATGTTAGCACTAGCCCTGGGAACTCAGTTAGTTCAAAAGTAATAGGATCTTGAGAATAACTTAACCTCTCCTTTTTGTAGGTCCATTGTGTTTTTAACACTTTTAATCCAGCGTTGGTGATAATTTTCCTTGATGCAGAATGTGAGCATATTCCCTGTAAGATACTTAGGGATTTTAAACAAGCCGTCTTATCTTACAGAACTACACCTTCATATACTGTGGGATTGTTGAGAATCATAACTGAGAGTCAAATAGGCTTGCCAGGACTTCTTTAAACCTGTTGGATTCCTTCAATTCAGATCTTCATTCCATGAAGACCCTGTTTCTCAGTCTGATCTCAAAACAGATGTTAATGGAAATGTTAGCTGTTGACAATGCTGATTGAGAATATCAATAAACTACAGGAACTTATTAAGCAGCAAAAGGAAAAACTGAAGATAACATAGGATCCTTTGATGATATTTGGTCTCCAATCTTCCTTCCTCCGAATTAAAAAAAATACTTTGTTATCATATGCTGCTTTGCTCACTGAAAAGATGCTTCTGGATCTTAGATTCAGCCTGTCCACTTCAGACCCAAGCCTGTTTGTTTCAGTGTTTCCTTCAAAGTCCTGTCCTAAACAGGTTGGCCCCTGGCACTGTGACAGAGAAAAGGATGTAAAAAAGACAATCTTAAAAAGGTCTTTTTCTCTTAAAAAATGACTAATAAGTAAACTACTTCCTTATGAACTAGTATTTTTTATCTCACAGTATAAAGGTATCTATAATAAAATCAGCTAATTGAATGCTTATACTTAAAAGAGATAAAAGGAACCATCTGTCTGAAATCTCTGAATAATAACTCCATCTGTGTCTGCTTAAACTAATCACAGATGTGCTTGTTAAATGTTAATATTTCTACAAAATAGGAGGAGACAAACAAAATCACTGGATTTCCACTGAGTATCCAGTCAACCTTCCCAGATTCTTGGAAGCAATTAGAACTTTACTTCCTAAGACCTCAATGTTTTCCAGATAAACTAAGTCATATTTGTTAAAACTAAAACAGAAGTAGTAGGTCCACCCCTACAGCTACAAAAATGCTATTATATGTACTGGGTATAGACTCTCATATATATATTGCCTAATACCTCTCCTTAAAGAAAATTTCTTACAACAAATGGTAAATTTATTTTTTAATGTTTTTATGCCATATGATATTTAAATATTTTCAATCAAGAGAAATTTTTATACATTTGTTAAGATGACTAGATATAATTACAGATGTTTCATTATGTAAGCACCCCAGTCTTTTTTTGGTGTTCATTTACAAAAAACAGGTCATCAGTATCTCTGATACTCTTGCTAAAATTTAAACTTTATCTCTCTCAGGATCTCTAAAATACAGCTGCCAGGTTAAAAAACTGTACAATTATAAACATTAAGTGTTTGTTTAAACCTTACAACAAAAGTTAATAGTGCAAAGTATATGTACAGGTAATATTAATTTGCTACAATACACTATGTATGTAATTTGGATTTAACTCCTATTTAGAAAAATAAAGAGAAATAATAAATAGTTTTAAAATGTATATATACATATATATATATGTATATATATAAATATGAGATTGTATTCTGGGAAAATTGTGTAAGAATAGATTTTTATATGATAAAATGATATTTTGTCTTCAATATAAATTACAGATAAAGACACAAACCATAAAAGCTTAAAATCAAGTCAACAAAAAAACTAAGCAAAAGTTATAAAGTTTATGTAGGATGGGACTTAATAATTGGTATACATTTGAGGATCAGGATTCATAAACTTATCATGTTATAGTGAACTGTTCATGGTAATAAAAACTGACATAAAATGTTTAATCAAATAATTATTTTCTGTCTTTGTTAAATTTGTTAATTTTAACCATTTGAAAATAACTAGTTTTAACCCAATTATGGTAAAGACTAATCACATACCTTTCTATTCTAATAAATGTCTCTTTATAAAAACCAATTTTACTGTTTTACATGTATTAAATCTTTATGATAAAATAAACCATTTTATATAGAATATTATTAAATTAATTTAAATCATGTAAAAATACACTACAAAAGTTTAAGAAAATAAGTTTCCCAGTTCTTCATGGACTATATCTATTGTTTAAAGATTACTAGGGTGTGAAGACTCAACTCCTCTGTGGGTATATGGAAAAGTGTATGAACATTGTGTTAGTTTAGTAAATTAGTGGTTGTAGATTCTCTTCCAATAGGGAAGTCTTCAAACCTCATCAATGTAACTTCTCTTGTGATGGCTAAAAAACTCTATTTTATGCTAGACATTCACCTTGGCACCCACTATACATCCCTCTCTGCCTTCAGTCCCTAGAAGATAAGTTCCCAGGAACTCAGACTCAGTAAAAATACCCCAAAAATGTACAACCATGGCCATCTACTTGTTATGATATGATTTTTTTTTTTGCTTATGCGACCAGCTTGTGCAGACATTCAAAGACTCTTATGAGGTCACTTTAATGACCTAATCTTGGCAGAGCAGAGAGATCCTGGCTTGCTTGTGCAGACAATCCACGTCTTCTTGTGAATTTCTCCTTCAAAAACCCTTCCGTCAGTTTCCTCCCATCCACACAGAAATGTCAGGTTTGGCTCAGAGATTGTTGTCCTGCTAGCAAAAATCTAAACATTCCTTAATTATTGGATTGAGTTTATGTTTATCCCCAGGGATTTCAATGTCCATAACAGTCTTTGCAATAGAGAGCAACAATAAAGATTTGGAGGGAGGAAAGGGAAGGGAGACATGTTGCAATTAAATTATAATCCAAAAGTAAGTAACAAGAATAAAACAAATGCAAAATAAAACTTAAGATGTCAGTGACCTCCAGGGACACAAGAAGGACTCATTCTTTGACTCTTTACTATGTATACCCACTTATTATGCATAATATGTGAAATTTTCAGGCTTGAGAACATAGATATAACATTTATTTTTCTAATCAATTTAAGCTATTTCATTTATTAATTTAAAACTACAATGGGCAAAATACTTAGCTTAGTGGTAAAGTGATTGTCTACCATGTACAAGATTCTGACTATGGCCCCAGGAATCACACACACACACACACACACACACACACATACACACACACACACACACACACACACACACACACCACACACACACACACACATATTCACACAGTCAAATTGTAGGTGACAATTTAATTGAAAGTGCTTTATATACTTTAAATCCATATAATAAACATAATTTTAATTTCTCTTGCTGTTATTTTAAGTTCTAATTCACAATTTATGGACTAATTTGAAAAATATAGAACTTACACATTCAGTAAAATGAAACTACAAAGTTTTCATGGTAGTGATTTCATTTTCTCCTGAACGCCCTTCATTTTTCACAATCACACTATAAATAAAGGACTTCAACATCATGTTAAGGCCAGGGGCATGAATATTACCATGGACATAATCAGAAAGTCATAGTGTGAGTTTTAATATAACCTGTGATTTACTTAAAGATCTGTTCTTTGAGGGAAAACAAATCAGTTTATACTCTTTTTTAAATAAAATAATTAACTGAATGGGATAAAAAGATTAATATTGGGTACAAGGGGATTGACAGGTAACAGTCCTCTATCTAGTCCTCATAATTCAGTCTTTTTCATGACTCACACAGTCTCTTTATTCTTCAATGCTGCCTCTGGAACCAAACACATCTTCCCCCTTCTCAAGTTGGGTGGTTTTACCTCCTATAGCTTGGCCAGGTTCTAGGATGAAAATCAACAGGAGTATTCTCATGCCTCCTCAGCTACCTCTAGAAATAGACCCCTGACTTTGCCAGGCTCAGGCTGGTGTATCTTTTCAAGCATCAGCAACAGTCTAAATTATTCAGAACTTCCAGAGCATATACATCCAGTGAACAACTGTCAAACATCACTTTTCTCATACTCATTTCTATCATCATTGTCTGTGTGCCTTGATGTCAAAATCTTCATGCCTCAGCTTCCAAATGTAGGGATTACAGAGAAGCAATATTATTAAACTTGGCATTGTACTTTGTATATACATTCTTTTTATATATGCACATGTGTTTATCAATGTATATAGAGCCAACTATATACCAAATGAATAAATATATATCTACATATAAATTTATATTAACAATAACTAGGAAATCTAATCAGTTTAGATATCCATCAACTGATGTATGGATAATGAAAATAAATAGTTGAATTATATTCAGCAACAACAGAAATCAAGAAATACTCAAGAAAATGTCTTGAACTGGAAAATTTATATTGACTGAGACAAATGTCACATGCTCACTCTCATAAGTAGATCCTCACTTTAAAGGGTTAGATTTGAATGATTAATCTGGAGTTTGTAAAGGCTGGAAGTTAGAAAGGTCTGAGGAGAGAGGGATTGAGAAAAAAACTTAAGGAGAAGAGAAGATAATAGAATGTGTGTGATGTGAAAGTAGACTGTAAGAATAGTAGGAGCCAAGAAGTTTAAGTAGGGAGAGGACAGGGAACAGGGGAGAAGGGAGAATGTTGACTAATCAAAAGTAAGAGTGTATGAAAAAAAACCTATGAAAACACTATTTTCTTACACTATTTTAAAAGAAGAAACAATGATCAATGAAGCACACTGTATGGTGGGTAATGCTCCTCTAGAAACCATAGGTTCTAAAACAAAGATCCTAATGTCATGTATAGGAACCTTCATTATGAAAGAGGCAACAGACCACAAAATAATACAGGATATTGTCAATTTTCTTGCTTGGGCCCCTAGAACTAGGTCATAAATACTACTGCTAAAGACACTACACATTTTGGTTCCAGAACATAGAGAAGTAACAGTGGAATTTAGCCAATGTCTCCGCCTGGTTTGCTGGCTTTTACAGTTCTGGAAGTTTCTCTACAAAGACCTGATGGAGAAAAAATTTATCAAAAGTCTTGCTCAGCTGTGGTCTTCATCACCTACAATAATGGCCATTTGTTTAGTAGGATGATAACTGGTGCAATATTACCTATCATAGGTCTAACCTGGAGCTTTCTGGCTGGCTGTGACCCACTCTCTGACAGAGAATGAGTGTCTGGTACTGCAAAGCCAGTCAAGTGTCCATGGTCGGGGATGTTAGGTACCCTATGTAGTAGCTTACAACTGATATTTTGATGAATATTCATAATGTCAAATTGGCTTCTACATTATTGTTTATACCTATAGATTATTGATGCTGTCGGTCTTCATCAGAGAAACTCCTTTTTATAGTGAGCAGTACTTAATGTAGAGGCTCACAGCTCTTCAAAGTGCTGAGGATAACTGTGGAATACTCACACTTATCCTCAGTAGGATATGTGTACCACCACTTCAGTCTCAAGAGACATCTCAAAAGGATGTAGGAAGAATGTAAGAACCAAAAGACAGCAAGGATGGTTATGAAACAGTGGATTCTGGATATGACCAATGTACCCTTGAACTCACAGATGTGAATACCTGCACAGATCTGTACAAGATTGGACCCATAAGCATTTCCTCATGAATGGAGGAGGGTCTAATGAGTTCCCATCTTCATTAACAGTCTATCAACTATTGATGGCTTCTGGGAAAGGCTGTGCCATTCTTCTTAGAAGCCAGGAAACATTGACAAGTTGCTGTGTTCCAGTACATAAGCCCAACTCATGTTCATGCAAGCAAAGAAAATTAACTCACTGAGTCAAAAAAATTTACAGTCAGAGGGGGATTGTTGAGAATAAGAGTTTTAGTGTTAGAGGGAATAGGATAATTATTTTTATGTTTTTAAATTCCCAAAGTATATAATAAATTAAAATAAAAATAAAAGAATGAACAACATAGGCAGTATATGGGATACCACTAAATGAACACAAACTTATATTTTGGGCTTTCCAGAAGGAGGAGAGAAAGGACATCATAGAGAAAACATAGTTAATGAAGTACAATGAAGATCCAGGTCGTGGAAGATAAAGGTCTCTCAAACTCAATGCAAAAACACCTCTCCAAGAGATAAAATTCTAGAAAGAAAATAAAACAGGATATAAAGGGGCACTAAGTTACATGTAAGAGAATCCTGCTAGAATGACAGCAACGTCTTAATAAAAATCTAACAGGTAGGAAATGATTGGATAATATAGCCAAAGTTGTGGCAAGAAATAACAGCAAAAATTCCCTGCTCACCAAAAAATACCAATACCAGAAAACTTCAGAAATGAATGAAAAACAAACACTCTCTGGGAAAAAAAAGAAAGGTAATTTAATCTGAAAACATGTTTGCAACAAATTCACTAAATTTACACAAATGAAGAAGTAAAAAAATTAAAATATTATAAATACATAAAAACACCAAACCATAAACAAATAAGAACAGAGGAAAGAAAATATTCCAAACAGCCAGAAAATACTAGCATGAATATGTTTCTACCCATCAGTAATTGTGCATGTAATTTGGAATAAAACATGGAGTCAAAAGAGTAACAACAGCTGGTTGAAGATAAAAAGAACCATTTGTTCATCAGTAAAGAGAGACTTCATTAGTAAAACATAGTCTGAACTTGGGGAGTCAATGAACATACTTTACACAAATAGGAAACAAAATAGAGTAGGATATGCAATGTTTACATTAATAAAATGGAATTTAAGTCAAAACATAAAATGTGACAAATGAAGTAATTATATGGTAAAGGAGACAGTTAAAGATTAAGTCTCAGTTTCTTGTCTTCAGTACTGGCTAATTTTGAGTGACACAGGCAGAAAAGGACTCTTGGATCAGAATGGTTTTCACTCAGCTTACCCCATCATTCCTCCACCTGTTCACCATGCCCCTGAGGCAGATGCAATATCATTGTTATTTATTGTGCTGATGAAGCCTGAAATGTATGGCCAGTTAGGTGTTAATAACTAAGGCATTCATGCTCTACAGCCCTCAGCTGCAACCAATAATCTGGACTTCCTCAGCACCTCCCTTTGTCTCAGAGATAAGTAACACATTTGGCATCTGGACCATGCCAAGTAAGGGTGTTTTTGTTAAGGTCTAAATCACTGTGGGAGGAAAATGTGAACCTTGCATGCAGTAATAAACTCCCAAATCCTCAGGCTCCACTCTGCTGATCTTCAGTGTGAATTCTGTGCCTGACCCACTGCCACTGAACCTGTCTGGGACCCCAGAAAATCGGTTGGAAATCTCATTAGATGAGGAGCTGTGGAGACTGGCCTGGCTTCTGCAGGTACCATTCCAAATAGGTGTCTCCATCACTATCTTCAAGGCTCTGACTAGACTTGCAAGAGATGGAGGCTTCATCTCCAAGACTGACAGGCAAAGAGGATGGAGTTTGGGTCATCACAACATCTCCTCTGGAAGCTGAAATAAAGACAGAAAAGAACAAACTTAAGGACACACTTCATGAACAAACGTTATGTATTCTTTTTTGATATTCATTTCAACTGAGATGTTTATTTTTACATACAATTATTTATACACTAAAATTCTCTTTTTGACAAGCTAAGTGAATTGACAGCCATAAGGATAACTTAATTGAAAGCCTAAGCATAACTTAGACCATCCCATTCCATCTATGTCATAATCTTCATTGCCCAGGTTCTCTCCAACCTGAAATCTCGCTCTCACAGATGTAAACCCCACAGGCCCCATCCTAGATGATAAGAACCCTCTGTCTTCTCATATATGGACAGAATACATGTGATCAGCAGTGAGACCCAGGGCTCATGCTCCCTACCCATCCTCCTTTCTCACTTCCCTCTGTCCTCACCAGGAATCCTGAACAACAGCAGCACCAACAGCAGAACAGGCAACTTCATTTTGAGGAGGTAGCCCAAGGAGACTGGTAAGTCACTGCAAGATGATGACTGAGTTTTTATCCCAGAGTAGCAAGGGTGTGTCCTCCCTAGGGAGGAATATGCAAAAGAAGGGTTAGTGCTGCAATATAGATAGAGAGAAGAGTCATGAAGGATTTTTATACTTTCAAAAACCACATAAATATCTTCTATGTCAGGAATGACAACATTGAAATAGAATGTGGTGCTTGGTGGGAAAATGCTGCAGACTGTCAATCTGAATAACCTTAGACACTTAATAAGTGCTGTATTACAGAAACACTTGAAGGAGTGAAAAATGAAGACATGTATGCAATCACTCTCTATGAGTAAAAAAACTATGCTTTTGCTCTTCTTTCATGAATTTTACAGAGAAATGCCTTTTTTATGAATGCTAAATGTAGAAGTTAGGAACTGTCTTTCCTGTGGTTTATTTAATTTTCTCTGTGGGAGCACAAAAATAAATAAATGTACTAGGAAGGCATATCTTAAGTGTTTATCATGAAAAATGTATAACTGATGGATAATAAATATAATTGTCATAGGAAATATGGGTTAATGAAACTTTGGAATGGAGGTATGGATCTCTGGTGTTTGTGGCTAATGATATTTCATAGGTGAATTTCAACTCATTTGTTTTCTATGAATTAAATATATATATATATATAACTTTTCATTCAGCAATTATACCTGAGTGAAATTATCATTTTACATTTGTTTATTTATTTGTTATATGTTTGTATGTATGTGTGTAGGAATGTTAATTCCCTGGAACACAGGTAGGAGGCAGAGGACAACATGTGAGAGTCAGTCCTCACCTACCGTATTGATGCAGGGAAAATATCAAGTTGTTTTCCCCAATGGCTGGAGTTTTTGTTGAGACGTCTCACCAGCTCACTCAGTGAACTGATTTTAATATCATATTTTGAGAGTAGAAAAATTTCTCTTTGGAGCTTGATAGATGGCTTAGCAGTTAAGAATCCTGGCTGTTCTTCCAGAGGGCCTGAGTTTAGTAACTAACACATATGCCGAGTTTCTCACTATTGCCTATAAGTCTTGCTACAGGGGCCCTACACACCCTTCTGTCTTATGTAGTTATCTACATGCATGTGTGTTAATACATATAAAAAGATATCAGCAAGTGTACACTTTTTAATTTTTAAAAAAGAAAAATCTCTTTCTCACTGATAGAAAGAAATCTAATAGTTCTATGCAAACACAAGAGTAAATAGAATGTTTTATGCCTCATGAATGGAATATGGAGTTCAGGATAGGCTGTTATTACAGCCTGATAAAAGCCCCTGTCCTGCTTATTTTTCACCTTGATCCAGGCTAGGGGCATTTGTGAAGATGGAACTTCAGTTGAGAAAATGCTTCTATCTTATTGACCTCTAAACAATTCTCTGGGTTATTGTCTTTATTATTGATGGATGTGAGAAGGCCCAGCCCAATTTGAAAAATGCCACCCCTAGGCAGATGATCCTGGGTGGTATAAGAAATCAGGCTGACCTCCCAAACAGTCCAAGCTAATCAACTGTCCCACTCATGCAGAGGGCCTGGTCCAGTTCCATGGGGGCTCCTCAGCCGTTGGTTCATAGTTCATGCGTTTCCACTAGCGTGGCTATTTGTCCCTGTGCTTTTTCCAATCATGGTCTCAATATATCTTTTTTTTTTTTTTTTTTTTTTTTTTTTTTGGAGCTGAGGATCGAACCCAGGGCCTTGTACTTGCTAGGCAAGCACTCTACCACTGAACTAAATCCTCAACCCAGGTCTCAATATATTTTGCTCATATAATCCCTCCTCTCTCTCGCTGATTGGACTCCCGGAGCTCCACCTGGGGCTCACCGTGGATCTCTGCATCCACTTCCATTAGACACTGGATGAGAGTTCTATCATGACAGCCAGGGTGTTTGGCCATCTGATCACCAGAGCAGGTCAGCTCAGGCACTCTCTCGACCATTTGCCAGTAGTCTACAGTGGAGGTATCTTTGTGGATTTCTGGGACCTCTCTAGCACTCTGCTTCTTCCTGTTCCCCTGGGGTCTTCATTCATCATGGTATCTCCCTCACCGTTCTCCCACTCTGCTCCTGATCCAGTTAGGACCCAGGACCTGTCCTTGGTGCATGGGCTGGCTTTTTGGAGCCTGGGGACTATGCTGGGACACTTTGCTCAGCCTTGGTGTAGGAAAGAGGGGACTGGACATGCCTCGTTTGTCTGCCAGGCTGGACTGACTCCCCAGGGGAGACCTTGCCTTGGAGGAGGTGGGAATGGGGAGTGGATTGGGGGTTAGGGATGGGGGGTAGGAGGAGGGAAGATGGGGGAATCTGTGGCTGATATGTGAAATTAAGTTAATTATATATATAATTTATAATTATATATATATAATTATAAATTTCATATATATATATATATAAAGAAATCAGGCTGAACAAACTACGGGGAGTAAGTTAGTAAGCAGCACTCATCCATATCCTCCACTTCAGTTCATGCCTCCTGCTTCATGACCTGCTTGATGAGTTCTGTTTCGTTGAGTTCCATTCATGATGGACTGTGATGTGTAACTGTAAACTGACCTTCTTTCCTCCCCAAGTTGCTTTTGGTCAGGGTGTTTATCACAACAAAAAGTCATCTAGGACAACCCTCCACAGTTATCGTATGCCTCCTATATCCAATTAGTAGGAGAGGCTTCTTAAGAGGACAGCTCTCTTAGGAACACAGGAAAGAATGAACAGTAACAGTTTCATACTTTCTCCATATTGAGTCTTAGGAAAACTCTTCCCCTCCAGAGGTTTTCTCTACAAGGAAAAGGAAATTCTGTTAGATTCTTGTTAACTTTGAGTGAGAATCTCTCTCCTTCATAGGTCTTTGTGTAATGTAGCCACAACAAAGGATTCCAAGTTCACAGTGGACTACATCAAGGTGAACAAAAACTAAATCCACTCTTTTAATGCCTCTGGGTTATCTGCGAATGTCCTGTCCCTGTGCCCTGGGTCTTCATTCGGCAAAAGTCACTTGGGATTTTGATGGTGAATCAGAGCTACTCAGTAGAGTGAGTCTGCTGCTTTACCCTCGTCCAATGGGGAAAACGTGCTAATTCATTAATACTCAAGCCCATACAGGTCATTTTGACCTGAATAAAACTAGATGATTTTGTCAACTTCACATGGCTTAGAAGGACAGTTACTGGCCAGCAACCATAATAACAGATGAAACAAAGGATAATGTGGAACTGTGTTAAATATTGAATAATTTAATTACAAAATACAAATAAACTGGAACAAAAGGGAGATAGCATATACAATTTTCAGTATGAAAAATAAAATGGTCATATTTTTAAACATACATGTTTAATTTATTGTGTAAAATACAAATCCACAACATAAAAATATAGTATAAATATATATTCAAATATAAATTTTAATTTATTGTATAAAACATGGGTTTTGTGCTTAGGACCCAGATAAAATGTAAAAATATTATAAAGCAAAGAGATGCAATCCTCTGTAATAATTGTTAGTTCTCAGCCATCAATATTGCTAATACTTATTATTAAAAAAGAGTAGCATAGACTACTGTGCCTTTAACCTGATCCAACCTAGCATATCTAGGCTTCACCCCAAAAACATTTCCAAAGGAAATTTTTTCATCATGAAAACTAACCAATACAATTAACATAGGTGACAGTTCTTTCATATTAATAAATATTAAACTATAGACAAAATAATCATTAAAATACAATGATATATATAGTGAATGGACACAATAATTCCTAACATTACAAAGAACCCTTTTAAATAACTCAGTGAATCTAAACTAAAATTAAACAAATTGTGGCAAAAATAATATGTTGCACATATACAATATGCTGCACTTCTCTTGGGACAAGCAACACACTTGAAAGCTTGAACACACCAAGAAAGAAAGTTTTTGTTAGTGTTTGTGTCACTGAGGGTGCAAAATGGGAAGCTTGCTTGCAGTAATAAACTCAAACATCCTCAGCCTCCACTCTGCCAATTTTCCATGTAAAATATGCCTCTGATTCACTGTCACTGAACCTGTTGGGAACCACAGATTCCCAGGCAGAAGCCTCATAGATAAGGATCTATGGTGACTGCCCTGGCTTCTGCTAGTATTAGTTCAAATTTTTGTCACCATCATTACCTAGAAGGCTCTGAGTAGACCTACAGGAGGTGGAGGCTGTCCATTCGTGGGTGACCAACAGGGAGACTAGAGCCTGAATCAGCACAACATCAATAATGGAAGCTTAAATAATAAGAGGGAAGTACAAAATGATGTGCAAAATGCATGAGCAGAATTTAAGATTATCTTCATATTATACATTCCAAGTGAGATCTTTACAGGTTGTGGATAAAATTTTTGTCAGTGTAACAAACACTTTAAAAAATATTAGTACATCATTCTAAAGGGATTCTCAAGGTAATGTAGACCAGGCCATTCAATTACATGTGTGTCAAATCTTCTGAGTATCACAGATACTATCCCATTTAACATACTAATTTTCACAGATCTAAGCCTCACATGTTCATCTTAGAAGACAGGACCTGACATTTCATATGCTCATAGTAAAGACTTGGACTGTAGCTACCTGAAAGCTCACCCTCTTTCCATTTTTCTTCTGTATCCCCTTTCTCTTCTTACCAGGAACCATAGCGTTAGCTGCCTCAGGAACTGAAGAGGGTACCTCATTATGAGAAAATGATTTTAGGAGAGTGAACAGTCAAGGCAAGATTACTAATTTACTTTAATCTCAGACCAGCAAGGGAAGGTCTTCCCTGTGAAGCAATATGCAAATATTGTGGTGAATTCAGCAGTTTAGAAAGGAACGATTATTCAGGATTCTTATGTTTGAAAAGTCAAATAGGGCCTTCAGACCTACCTGACTCTATTACCCCAGAACCAGTTCTCAGAGTCATACCTACCTCTGCAAAAGAACACCAGCAGAAGCTTCCCATCCCACCTGTACACATCTCCTGTGGATCCCACAGACCATCTCCCACTACCTTTCCCTTCTGGCCTCATCTCTGTGTCCTAGGCCCCAAACTCCTGCTCAACCACAAGCAAGCCTGCCTGACGAGCAGGCAGGCTTCATGAAGACCTTCCCCACTCTATGTTACCTTAAACCCAATTCTCAGGGTCACCCCTACCTATGTAAAAGAACACCAGGGGCAGCTTCCCCTCACTTCTGCCCATGCAGTCTGCAGAACTCTCCCTGATCTCCTCTTCTCCCAGCCTCCGAAACCAGCAACTATCCCCCCTGCTTTCCCCTTCACCTTGAACACACAAGAATAGCAGGCAAGTAAAGCAGGCAAGAGTCAACCAACACACTGTCTGAAATTCCAGAATGAAAACAGAAACCAAGGAATAAAACTCTCACCCAAACAACACAAACCCCCAAATCAGAACCTAAACCCATAATCACCCAAAACCCAGATGCCTAGATTAGAGCAACAGAACACAATCAATAACAGCCAGGACTCTATGTCACCACCAGAGACCATCTATCCTACCATAGCAGGCTCTGAATATACCAACATACCTGACACACAAGAAAAACACCTTAAAACCAACTATATGAAGATGATAGAGGTATATAAAGAGGAAATGATAAATCACTCAGGGAAATCCAGGAAAACAAACAAACAATTGAAAGAAATGAATAAATACCTTCAGGAAAGCCAAGAAAAAAATAAACAACAATTGAAGGAAACAAATAAAGCTGTACAAGACATAAAAAAATGGAAATAGTCGCAATAAAAGAAAACATAAACTGAGTAAATCCTGTAAATAAAACATTTAGGAATGGCAACAGGAACTACAGACACAACCTTCACCAAAAGAATATCAGATATGGAAGAGAGAAACTCAGGAATGGAAGATAAAATAGAAGAAATGGATATATGGGTAGAAGAAAATATTAAATCTAAAAAGTTCCTGACACAACACATCCAGGGAATCTGGAGCATAATAGGAATAGAGGAAGGAGAAGAATCCCAGGTAAAAGGCTCAGAAAATATTTTGAACAAAATCATAGAAGAAAATTTTTCTAACCTAAAGTAGAACATACCTATAAAGATACAAGAAGCATACAGAACACCAAATGGATGGTACCAGAAAAGAAAGCCCCCCACTACATAATAATCAAAACACTAAACAGTACGAAGAAAGAATATTAAGATGCAAAGGAAAAAGACCAAGTAACATATAAAGGCTAACCTCTTAGAATTACACCTGACTTCTCCATGGAGACCCTAAAAGCCAAAAGGGCCCAGACAGACATCCTGCAGACTGTAAGAGACCACAAATGTCAGCACAGATTGCCATAACCAGCAAAACTATAAACAAGTATTCCATGATAAAGTCATATTTAAACAATATCTATCTAAAAATCCAGCCCTACAGAAGATGCTAGAAGGGATATCCAAACCAAGGAGGTTAACTACCACCATGAAAACACAAGAAATGATCTCACAGCAGCAAAAGCAAAGAAGGGAATTACAGACACACATACACACACACACACACACACACACACACACACACACACACACACACATACACCAGCACCACCACCAACAACAACAATAACAACAAAATAACAGGAATTAACAATCAATAATCATTGATACCTTTCAATAACTATGGACTTAATTCCAAATTGGAATCTCATTTAAGAATGTTGCACTGTATTAATATAAGCTGCATAGCTGCCCTTTGTGTTATTCACATCACATAAGGTTTAATATTTAGTCCTTTCATTTTCATCTGTGTTCCAATATTTTATAGCTTCCTTGCTAATTTCTTCTTCAGGTCCACTTACTAATGTGTGTGTGTGTGTGTGTGTGTGTGTGTGTGTGTGTGTGTGTGTATTTCTGTTATTTTTTTATTTTATAATTTAATTTAATTTTACATATCAGCCACAGATTCCCCTGTTCTCCCTCCTCCTGTCCCCCTCCCAGCCTCCCCCCAGCCCACTCCCCATTCCCATCTCCTCCAGGGCAAGGACTCTCCTGGGGATTCAACTCAGCCTGGTAGATTCAGTCTAGGCCCATTCAGTCCCCTCCTCCCTTCACCCAGGCTGAGCAAAGTGTCCCTGCATAGGCCCCAGGTTCCAAACAGCCAGCTCATGCACTGAGGACAGGTCCCAGTCCCACTGCCTGGGTGTCTCCCAAACAGTTCAAGCTAATCAACTGTCTCACTTAGCCAGAGGGCCTGATCCAGTTGGGGGCTCCTCAGCTATTGGTTCATAGTTCATGTGTTTCCACTAGTTTGGCTATTTGTCCCTGTGCTTTTTCCAATCTGGGTCTCAACAATTCCTGTTCATACAATCCCTCCTCTTTCTCGCTGATTGTGTGGCAATGGTCGAGAGAAAGCCCAAGCTGACCTACTCTGGTGATCAGATGGCCAAACACCCTAACTGTCCTGCTAGAACTCTCATCCAATGACTAATGGAAGCAGATGCAGAGATCCATGGCAAGGCTCCCGGTGGAGCTCCGGGAGTATTTCTGTTATTTTTACTAGTTTTTCAGGTGTCTTTCTGATTTCCTTTGTAATTACATCCCATTTTTATCATTGATAAAAAGAAGATTTGAGTAGCTCAGGTCATAAAGTACTTTCTGTACAACATGAACACATGAATTTGATGCCTATAACACATCTAAAAACATTGCAAGGACAGTTGCAAATGATCATAATACCAGCCTGTAGCATGGAAGAAACAGGAAGAGACAGACAGGAGGCTCGCTGGCCACCCCATCTAGCTTACTCAGCAAGCTCGAGGCAAGTGTAAGCCCCTTTCTCAAAAACAATACAAATTGAAAATAATGTAAAATACATCAGTGGATCAACCCAAAATGTTGAACTGGACCTCCAAATTTGCAGGTTCACCCACATGTGTGCACACACATATTCACTAGTTGCACCCTACATGTGCATATGAAATGAATACGATTTGTATTTTAAAACTTTTAAAGTTGTTTGAGATTCTTTTGTGACTGATACGTACTGTATCTTAGAGAATAGCCCATGTGCTCTTGGGAAAAATGTGCACCCAGCTCTTGCAGGCAGAGTGTTTGATGCAAGTCTGTTAGGTCTAAATGGTCTAAAGTGTTAAAGAAATAATGATGTCACACTTTCCCTTACTGATCTGTTTTGTGCACTTCTAAGTAAAATGCAGAAATTCTCTACTATTATTGTATTGCTGTATATGTCTCTGCTTGGTTATCCCATTGGTTCTTTCCCAAACTTTAGAGTTCTGAGATTTGGTGAATAAATACTGACAGCTCTTCTATTTTCCTGGTTACTAACTTTATGTTTGGAGTAGTTAAATCTTGCTGAGTCAAGTCATTTAAAAGACATTTCTTCTGCATTCTCTATCTCCTTTCTCTTTAACAGGGTCTCAGTATCCCAGTTGAGCTACAATTTGCACTTCTCCAAAGACCTCCCTCCTGCTCTTTCCCAGGCCTATGGTATTTTATAATCTTCCCTGTGGTGGTATTGTGTTCCCCAAAATATTGTGTACCTTAATAAACTTATCTGGGGTCAGAGGTAGAACAGCCACAATATTAAACAGAGGTTAGGCAGTGGTAGCACACACCTTTAATCCTAGCATTCCAGAGATAGAAATCCGTCTGGATCTCTGTGAGTTCAAGGCCACATTTGAAACGGCCAGGCGTGGTGACACACGCCTTTAATCCCAGAAAGCCAGCCTTTAATCCCAGGGAGTGGTGGTAGAAAGGAGAAAGGTATATAAGGCGTGAGGACCAGAAACTAGAGGCATTTGCCCTGGAGAGGCATTTGCCCTGGAGAGGCATTTGCCCTGGAGAGGCATTTTGGCCTGGAGAGGCATTTGCCCTGGAGAGGCATTTTGGCCTGGAGAAGCATTTTGGGCTGGTTAAGCATTCAGGCTTCTAGCAGCAGTTCAGCTGAGAGTCAATTGGATATGAGGACATAGAGGCTTCCAGTCTGAGGAAGCAAGACCAGCTGAGGATCCGGCAAGGTGAGATAGCTGTGGCTTGTTCTGTCTCTCTGACTATCCAGCATTTCACCCCAATACCTGGCCTGGGTTTGATTTTATTAATAAGACCTTCTAAGATTCATGCTACACTTCCCACTGGACTGCTCTTTGGATACCTGCCCCAAGAGACTGGTTCTCCTTCAAATGAGCATCATGTCGTTTGTAGTGAGCCTTGTTTGCGGTCTAGCTGCCTTGTTGTCTCAACCATTGTCATGATGTTTGCTGTTCTCCCACTGAGATTCAGGTCATGATTTCTGCTGCTTCCTGGAATTCTGAATGAATTATTCTTGAGTTTCTTGTAGGTCTTGCCAGCATGTTGTGTTTGAACAGGAAAGGATTTCACTTCTGAAGGACACTGCAGTTTTCTCTCTGATGCAGGATGTAAAGTCAACAAAAGGAACTCACACTCCCCCTCCACAGTGAAACCAGGATTCTAGCCACAGAGCATTTCCCTCTTCCATACGTTTTTAAAATTTTAAAAATGCCTACACTTGTTCCATGTGATACCTTAATCTTAGCCACATATGCCTATGGTGTTAAAAATATAAAAAGTGTAGGTGAGGAACTAAATATTTAATTTTAACTTCTATTTTTCTACTATGAAACTCTTAGAATTTACCATATTATAGCATTTTACACAATGATTAGCCTTATCACTATGCCAACCAAGATGTTGAATATGAGGCTGGGGCCTGTCTCACAGCCACTACACCAAGCTAAGGAGTAACCTGTATCTGTTCCAGACACAGCAGCTACATCATTGGAAACTGGGCTGCCATGAATTTTCACTGAAGATATGTGTATATTATAATATATATGTATATATATGTATGTATGTATATGTTTGAAAGAATAGTAATAACAAAATGTCATCAAACTGACAACGCCTGCATTCTAGATGTTGAAACAAGGTATGGAGACAAATTCCTAAAATGAAGATTTGTCTCCAAACACAGACTGACTGATTAGAATGACAGTGATGTGGAGAGGCTAGAATGTTGTTAGGACAATATTTAGTCCCCAGGAACAGGCTTCCAATAAATGACTTCCTCAGAATGAGCTATGTTTTCCCTCATTCCACATCCTCTCAAAGTTTATTTTTTATTTTTTATTTTTTTTATTTTAAATCCTTCAATGTATGTGTTATATCAGAGCATCCCACACCAATTATTAATAAAACTCTAATCCTCTAAACCCCACTTAGAGGTGGGCTGTAGTAATTCCCTGTGAATTTCTAAATCTCATCAATGTAGGTTTTCATAGACCTGTACAGATCTTGTCTGCTGGACCTGGGATCCAAGGACCTCAAAGAATGGGGCAGACTACAGTCCAGTGCTGTAGACAACCTTGCTTCAGGTTCAGTAAACTCTTATAGAAGAATGAAACAAAGAAAGCAATGATTCAAGGAAGGTTGTTTGAGTTCAGAAAAAAAACATGATCAGAAAATCATGTAAATAAATGTCAGTAAGCAAATACTAAATATTAACAGAGCAGCCCTTTCCCAGAACTTTCTCAGGACAGACCAATTTAAACACTTTTGATGAACATGTACTATAGGTTATATCTGAGAAAGCATAAAAGCAAGGCAGAAGGCCATATCCAGATTAAGGGGGCACTGGCCAGATTGGGTTCTATAGCTGTGCTCTGACCTCTAACAAGAATAAACATGTATTATAAATTGAGTATAAGTGTTTTTGCTGGAGTCACAAAATCACATCCAAGAGCAATCCAGGGGAAAAAAATTCACCTGAGATGAAAAATAAAAAAGTCTGCTTTTTTTTCCCATGGAGCCTCTTATTTCCCCAAGGTATTGTCCACCATGCATTGTTCTTTTGACCATATTCTGACATCAAGGTGACATTCAAGGTTAACCTTCATATAGATCCAATAATATGATCACTAAATCACATGGTAGTTCCATTTTCAATGTTTAGAAAATTCTTATGGTGAATTGTCTAGTGGTCATATTGACTTATATTACAATGAATTTTTTACCTCTCACAATAGAGAGATAATTCATTATGATTTTTATTGGCATATACTTCATGATTAGTAGCATTGAATATTTTTGCAACATTAGTCATTTGTATGTTTTAAGAAATGTATTTCTATTGCAGTGTTTTGAATTTATTTGTTGCTGTTGTGATTGAGTTTTGATTAAGGATATTGATCTATAATGTATCCTTTTGTCCTTTTATTTTGTATAGTTGTCTGGGTTTTCAATCAAGGTTATGTAAGCAGTGTAGAATGTACTTGGGAGTGTTCTCTGTTTTTGATGCTGTATAATAAAATGAGGCATATTTGTATTGGTTTTTCAAATTTTTATTAGAATTCAGAAATTTGAGTGAGTAGGAAAGCTAAAAAAATTCACCAACTTGTTTGTTTTATAGTATTTGCTTTTGTCTCTGCAAATATTCTCTTTAGAATTTAGTCACACGCAAAAGAGGCAAAATGACATAATTAACTCTGCTGTGGTTACCTCTACTACAAAAACAGAAGGTATCATACTGGAAGCCACATGCTCAAGTCTGTATCTCTCATCATCCCTCTGCACAGTGATATAGGATAATGACTCTCCCTGAAACTTTTATCACAAAAGCAGTTGTTGGGACAAGGTGAGTTCATTCTGTGGTCACTGTCGTATTATAAAATGGGACCACATGTCCACTGTTTTTTCCTTTCCTTCACTTTTCAAAGACTACTTCATATTGTTCTCTGACGTGAAATAATACCCATAATACCATTATTCATTTGTCACACTGTTGGCAACACTTTTGAGTAGCATAGGACTCTTGAATGATTCTATTTCTCCTAGAGGTTGGATGCAAAATAAATCCAAGAACACATTAAAATCATACACTATGATCAAGTGATCTACTGAGAGGTAGAAAGGGCATGGATACTGATGGAAGGGTAGGAGGGAAGGAACTGGAAGAAGAGAGAGGGAAAACCATAATCAGGTTATATCATATGAGAAAAATATATTTTCAATAAAAGGAGAAAGAAGAAAAATATATATTATAAATTAAGTAAATATAAATAGCTGTTTTCTCAAGACATCTTTTTTCTATTATGAGCATCATAATTATTATGATGGCTACCATAAATCTTTGAAAATAGCTAAGGAATTGAAACAGTGAATATTAACTAAGATGGAAACATTGGAAGAAGAAAAAGCTCATTCTGTGAGCCTTTTGTTGTTATGGTTAGGGGCCACAGAGAATGCACACAGTAAACAGAGATGAACCAATGTCAGCACTAAACCTCTGACATCATAAAGAAATTTTGATATTTTATTGAAAATGTCTTTTATAACAAAGTTGTTTTAAGGATGTGTAAGGTGAGACAGGGATGTAGAGGAAAAGAACAAAGTTAATGCTATTTTAGTGTTTCTTCCTCCTCTTTGTCTTCCTAGCCTCTGCCTTTTCCTCCCTGTCTTCATCTCCCATGATGCATCATAACCTAGTCAAATGTATTTCACAAGACAAAAGTCATTTTAACAATGTATTGATACAGTTCATCCTTCTGACAATTAAAAGGAAAAGCTTTACAATTATCTCTATAGTGTCTTCAAAATCATTTCTATTGGAGTCAATAACTATTTATGATAAACTTCTAAGAAAACAAGGCATACTCACAAAAATAACTTACTTTCATGTATTGTCTATAAAGGTCAGGCAAATATCATAGTCATAATGAGGGAAAGAACATTGAGCATTTTTATCTCAGATTACAGAAAAGATCAAAATGTCAGTGTCACCACTTGTATCTAAAATAATAGCACAGATACAATTCTATTAATAAATGAGCAATGAAGGACATGAGATAAAATATTTGCT
>CABHPQ010146218.1:0-12500 GCA_902168405.1 Peromyscus aztecus
CCTATTCTCATGTGGTCTTCATTTATCATGTTCTCTTGTTCCTTGTTCTCCCTCTCTGTTCTTGATCCAGCTGGGATCTCCCGCTCCCCTAAGTTCTCTTTCCCTGGACCCTTGCCCTTCATTACTCCCACTCACGTCCAGATTGTTCACATAGATCTCATCCATTTCTCTGTCATTGGGCGATCCCTGTGTCTTTCTTGGGGTCCTGTTTTCTAGGTAGGCTCCCTGGAGTTGTGAGTAGCAGTCTAGTCATCTTTGTTTTACATTTAGTATCCTCCTATGAGTGAGTCTTTCTGACTATGTTTCCTCCTATGTTTGTCTTTCTGAGTCTGAGTTACCTCACTCAGGAAGATTTTTTTCTAGATCCATCCATTTGCCTGCAAACCTCATGATGTCATTGTTTTTCTCTGCTGAGTAGTATTCCATAAAGAACTCAAGAAATTAGACATCAAAATGCCCAACAGTCCAATTAAGAAATGGGCTATAGAACTAAACAGAGAATTCTCAACAGAGGAAACTCAAATGGCTGAAAGACATTTAAGGAATTGCTCAACATCCCTAATCATCAGGGAAATGCAAATCAAAATGACTCTGAGATACCACCTTACACCTGTCAGAATGGCTAAGATCAAAAACAGTAAAGACAGCTTATGCTGGAGAGGATGTGGAGCTAGGGGAACTCTTCTCCACTGCTGGTGGGAATGCAAGCTTGTACAACCACTTTGGAAATCAATATGGCACTTTCTTAGAAAATTGAGAATCAATCTCCCCAAAGATCCAGCTATACCACTCTTGGGCATATACCCAAGGAATGCTCAATCATACCACAAGGACACTTGCTCAGCTATGTTCATATCAGCATTGTTTGTAATAGCCAGAACCTGGAAACAACCTAGATGCCCTTCAACTGAAGTGTGGATAAATAAAATGTGGTCCATATACACAATGGAATTCATTAACAACTTGGTTGGATTTAGTGTCACCTGAGAGACACATCTGGACACATCTGCGGGAGTGTTTACTTAGAGATATTTAACTGACAGTGGGTGGCAGCATTCCATAGACAAGGGTCCCCGAGTGAACAGAACAGAGAAAGCTGAGCACCAGCATTCCTCTCTCTCTGCTTCCTGACCACACAGAAGTCTAACCAGGTGCCTCATGATTGCTCCCACCACCACGCCTTCCCTCCCACGATGGGTGTACCCCATACTCTGTAAACCAAAATGAACCCTCTAATACTCCCACTGCTTTTATGACAGGCCTTCTGTCACATCACTGAGAAAAGTAGCTGGTACCCAAGGTTCGACCACACAAGACTAGGAGAAAGCCCAGGTCCAGAATCACTCCCCACAAAGAGTTCTAGAAATGACCTAATACAGAGAAAGCTGGCGTTTATCTTAAAATCCTCCTGTAAGAGAGACTGACAGTCGGGGTTGAGAGATGGCACAGAGGTCAAGAGCATATGCAGGGAGGCTGAGCTCAGTTTTTGCCACCACACTGGACTGGATATTCACCTGTAAACCCAACACCAGTTGAATCTGATGACTCTTACCTCTGCCAGCCCCTGCACTCACATGCACATAACCCCCCCACACACAGACATACATACATTTACATAACTCTTTTAAAAGCTAGAAGCCATTCCTTCTGACTGTATTGGTCCTACTTTTTGAATGATTATACCCACTGATTCTTTGTAGTCAGTATTTAACTCAGATTGTTGTCATGGCATTCCTGGTGAAACATTTGGGTTCTTCAGTCACATCAAAGGACCCTAGGCTCCGGGAATACACAGAACTGTGATTCGAATCCCACATGGATGCTTTCCACAGCCCCACCCACTAAAAGCAGGCAACACTACAGGCTGAGAAATTCTGAAATAGCTCTGACATCCTCTACCTCACTCACATTTAATTATATATCCAGACATCAACAAAAAAAAAGATTTCAGAGGTACAGATATATTTGTTGCATCATTAACAGCCATAAGAAGAGAACCCACATAAAATAGACCACTAGCTTAATTCCAACCTTAGTTTTATGATAAAATTGAATTACACCCAGTTAAACATATATTGGAAATAGTTCTGAAATTATAAAGATTATCATTTCATAGTCAGTCTCTTTCAGGATTTAATTCTATTCTGTACCATCCCCAAATCAGCTGCTGTTTTCAGTTGATCTTTGGGATGATAGACTAGCATTTCTTTTGTAATGTTTTTGAGATGACTAAAGGTACCGAATTTACAAAGGTACTTAACAAGATAGAAACTACCTGGGACAACAGACTTATCTTAGAATGGAGATATAGCTCAGGAGTGGAGCATGTAGCCCTGGGTTCAAGACTCAGGTCTGAAAATGAAAAATTAACTAATGTATAAATTTAGTTTATTTTCAGACCTCATGGAGTAGGTTCTGTCTGGGGAATCTTGTGCCTGTGGATTCAGTGCAGCCCACCCATCATGAAAACCTTCTGGTCCAAGCATTCACGGAGGGAATTTCAGACAGTTTGTTCACAGTGAGCTCCACACAGAGATGGATAAACAACAACAACAACAACAACAAAAAAAAACAGTACGCACTTCCTGTTTGACCCTGTGGTTGTTATTTTACCAAACAAGGCTAAACAACACTGATGAAAAAAGCATTCTCCCAGGATCACAAGGCTAGGCAGTGAGGAAACAATTAAGTCTAATTGACCCAGCAGGTGCATGAGGCTAAGAAACTGGGTCTACTAATGAAAGTGCCTTGGGTAGAGGAGACGCCTCCTTTTGAGCCGAGGATGATGAAGTGGGAAGGATGGGGAGCACTCTTCTCAAGTGTACTCCCCATTAAGTTGCAACGATTACAGGAAACCTGGGGAATTCAAAATAAGTCAGTCATCCAAACAAGTGCACTCTTGAAACATAATACTGTCTGAAAACTCAAAAGAGGCAGGTCTATTGAAATAGCTAATCTTAAGTGTGAAGCAAGAACTTACCCTAAGTCTAGATGTTTCTAGAGAATCACTTTTAAAACACTGGACATGCATGTTTAAAATACACATTCACATATTCATAAAAATAGAGACTAGATCCACAGAGAAATGAGTGTGTGAGGATTTGTAGTGACAGTCCCCTGTGAGGCCATGAGGCTCCCTTATGAGACACCTAAGATAATGTCCACTCTCCATAACCACCTGCTTACATCAAAACTTTGCCCAGTAAATTCAGGGTGGATGCTACCATGTGAAGCTTTAAGATTCATGATGGGAAATTTACTGTTTCCAGTATGATGCATCTTTCATGTGTCATAGACAATTTCTACCCTAAAGCATATATCCTGTTGCTTTAGTAGACTTTTAAGCTGTTTGGGGTAGAAAACATGTCACAGAATTTTTAGAATGCTGTCGCAGGATGGATGACAATGTATCACATTCTTTATTTCAAGGAGAAAGGTTAACTCGCACAATTGCAAATTCTGAAATATCCCTGTTCTGAGTTACAGAACAAAAATAAAACTAAAACCTTGGAAATAAATGGGTAAGTTAAAAAAAAAAAACAGTGTGCCTAGTATATACATATAAAGTTCATCTTATGCACAAATAAGAACTTTGCATTAAATCTAAATATATATTTTACTAGTATGAAATGATGACCAAATTATTCAAGTTACTAAATGAATTATATTTTCAATTCTCACCAATAAGTACTCTACATTAGGGGTCAGCACACTAGGCTTTTAAAAATAAAACTTTTAAAAATAAAAGTTTTGAGTTTTTTAGGTACTATTATCAATGGTCTGCCACTTTCTTATTGTTATCTTCTTACAAATCGTGGTTGCCTTTTTTTCACTTAATATCTTCCAGTATGATCGAACAGAACAGCCAGTATTGGGGGAGGGGTGCACTTCACCTTTCTCTAAGAGTTCCAATATATTGTTTTTGTTATAAAGTACGCAGCATTAGCGACATTTTTCCTCTGGGAATATTTTACTGGCAATTCCCTCCCTCTGGCCTCTTACCTTCCTAGACCGATCTCTACCTCAACCAGACAAACTCCAAGTCCTTGTAAAATGTTTCCCTTTGGAATTAAATGCCAAATCCAGACCTAAGAAATTAAATTAGTTATTATTGTGGTTTGATGGAAATGTCCTCCATAACCTCGGGTTGTGGAACACTTCGTATACAGCAGGCGGTGCTGTTTGGGAGGCTATAGGGGAGAAGGTGGAGCCCTGTTGGAGAAAGTACATCATTGGAGTGGGTTCCACGGTTTGAAGCTTGGCTGGCTCTCTGCTTTCATTGTGTGGATGAAAATGTGATCAACCAATATCCTCCTGGCCCGTGTCATTTCTTCCCAGTGTGATGGACTCAAGGCTGAAGAAATCACGCATTCCTTAGGTTTCTGTGGTCAGGGTGCTTTTATCACAGCAGCAGAGAAGTAAATAATGCAAGCACATCCTTGAGAATTGTGGAGGAGAGGGACAACCTACACACTTCCTTTTTCTTTTTTTTTTTTTTGGTTTTTCGAGACAGGGTTTCTCTGCGTAGCTTTGCGCCTTTCCTGGAACTCACTTGGTAGCCCAGGCTGGTCTCCTACACACTTCTTTTTAGGGACAGTCATAAACTATGATTTTATATGGGAAGATGGATTATTGAGATTTCCTGAGGGCAAACATGCTTTCTTGCATGTTTTTAAATATCATGACATGACAATAACATTAAGAATTCACACACATATGCACATGTGTATATAATTGTACACACATACAAAACCAAGCTGATATAATGAAAACATAAGATGATATATATATTATATATGTCATATATATATATTCAAACTGATTTTTTCATTAAAATAGCACATGAATCAAATCAGTATGTGCGACTATGTGTCCATTTCTAACTGCTTGTGTTTTTCAGAGCCTTCGGAAGTGCTTTGGAAGCTAATTGAACTTCTAGGTTTAAGGTTTTTCCCAGGGTCAGCAAGGGTATGCTCTTCAGTCTTATGAATATTTTCATTTTAAAGATGGACAGTCTTGGGAGGAAAAATCCTTGTACCTGGTCCTGTCAGCTTGGACAGTGCATTGGAACCTCTTGGCTCTCAAAAAAACCAAAACAAAACAAAAAAACCAACAATAACAAAAGCCCCAAAACACCTCTAGAGCCTGCTATGTTTTCACTTATGCATCATTTTCATTTTGGAAAATAAAACTCAAGTGACACCGAGTCTGTCCAGTTCAATAGATCACAGTCACAAGCCTTTTCCAACCCCCACCTCTAAAAGAAAACATTGCTGGAGTCAAAGACAAGCTCATAATGACAACTAGCAAAGCCTCTTATTCCTTGTGTCTTACTTCCCTATGCATAGTCATGACCCACAGCAGAGAGAGCAGAGGCAGGCAGCACAGGGGTTCCAACTATCCAGAACAGTCATCATGTTCAGTTCAAAGGCGCCCAGGAGCCTGACTGCATGCCTCCAGCACAGTCAGCCTCTCGACATGCTGAGCTTAGCTTTGTCACAAATCATCTTCACCGAAACATTTCATCACTGAGAAATCCAGACCCCAGTGCAGACAGCCTAGGGAAAGTGTAAATAAGAGATAAATCCTGTTAATTGCCGTTTGCTGGTGCCAGAACCCTTTGGCGGAGACAGCCTGGGGACTCCTTGGCATGGATTCTGGGAGTCGGTTTCTTGAACCTGCACAGTCCTTCTGACTACAGCTCTCCCTCTGGCCATTGCCTGTTTGGTGTTTTCATAAGAAAATAAGTACACCTTACTTCATCCAAACAGTTGTGAAAAACATTCTAGTCTTTTAAGTAAACACACCCTTCCCTTTCAGCTACAGGAGAAACACAGGTGATAAATCCATGTCCCTCACTGGGACTTGGTTCATGAGTGTTTAATGTGTATAGTCCACCTGTGTATTGTGTTTGGGAAGTGTTTACTAAAGGGCATACGTGTAGAATAGTCAGCACATCACCACTGCTTTGCCCACCCTGCTGGGCACACGGATAGAAATTGTGGGTTTGCAAGCAAAGACAATTCATCTTTACACCTGCCCTAAAGAAGAGTGAATAAACTTGCTTTCCTGGAGCCCAGGCCCTGTCTCCAGCCGTGGCTATCAGACTGGGACTTTGGTGCTAGTGTATTATCTATGACTAATTATGACCTTAAGCAGGAGTGATTTAAATGTCACTCCCATGACAGTGTGGAACTCAAAGCAGTTTATTCTGCTGCTAATATTTGTTTATATTTACAGATTATTTAATTGGAAGGGGGGGTTGTTGCATTTATCAATCACTGCTCTATTAACTTTTAAGTCATAGCCATGGGAAGACTTCAGTTAGGGGTTGTTCCTGTCATAATTCCTCACCTGAAGGAAGAATGGGTTATCCCCACCTACACTGAGTATTTCCTAGGATCTATCTGATTTCCACTCTGTAACAACCCTCTGCTGGGGACACCCAATCACCTCCAAGTAATCCCTCCACTATTATAGTACTGGTGTGGCCTATGTCACAGTGGTAGCTGTCCAGTCAATGTGTATTGTCTACCCAAAAGCAAGTGAAATAAAAGATGACCTGTGGTGAGGCCTGGTGGCCCATGGGGGTAATAATTCCTCCTAATGTAGGCTTGTATCAGAAACTCAGAAGTAAACTGCCCCAGCACAATTGGGCTTGCATAACAATGCCACCATGTAGGATAAGCAAAATATCTCATTAGAGGTCAAATGACCCTTTCATAGGGGTCATATGTCACATATCCTACATAACACATATTTACATCATAATTCATAAGAGTAGCAAATTCCCAGTTATGAAGTAGCAATGAAATAATCTTATGGTTAATGTCACCACAACATGAGGAACCACATTAGAGGGTCTCAGTATTAGGAAGGTTGGGAACCACTGCTCTGGTGCCTTCTGTCTGGTGTTGTTGCTCTGTACCTTTGTCAACTGGTGCTCCATCACATGTCTTGATTTTGTATAAGGGCACAATGGGAGACTTATGAGGGGATGCTGTGCTGGTTTACATGCAAATTCCTCATCATATTATAAATGAGTTTCAGATAACAACCATTCTTGGCATTTGTGTGTGTGTGTTCTTATGTATATGTGTGGAGGGGTTGTGCATATGCATGGGCATGCATGCAAAGGGCAAAAGCCAGCCTAGGGAGTTATACCTCATGTACCATCCACTTTGTTTTTAAGGAGTTTCTGTAGTTTTCCTTTTTCATTGAGACAAAATGTCTGTCTTAGAGACAAGATTTCTTATTGGTTGGATGCTCAGTAAGTTGGCTGGGCAGGCTGGCTGGCTGGCAGGCCCCAACAATCTGCCTGTCTCTACATTCTTCATCTGCGCTGACAGGTGTGCTAACACAGTCAACTATTTCCATGGGTTCTTGGCATGAAACGTATGTCCTTATGCTTGCATGACTGGCGCTTCACTGACTGGACTATCTCTGAAGCCCCAGTGATGACTATTCTCAACCACAATAATTCACACCTGCACAACCATTAAGGCACTTCTCCCATAGACCAGCACAACTCCTCTCCCAGTGGTGACACAATAAAGGTCCAGCAAGCTAACTTACCTCCCACTAGGTGCTCGGGTCACAAAAGGAAAGCAGGACATTGTGCATCCTATCAGTAGGACTTTGGGGCAGCCACCCTCCTTTACCTTTTCGCAGCCTTCCTTGGCATACACAGACATCTTACTAACCAAATATCAATTATTTGAACTTGCAATAACATGGATGGCTAGAACATAATTTTAACAATATATCGCTCCTTTGTGTTCATCTTATAATAAAATTGCATCACTTTAAATTTAAAGAAGTTTCATTTGAAGATCAGAATGTAGGCATGGGCCATCCCTCAAAAATCCCAACTTACATTGTAAGACATCTCATTTTTTTACTGCTTTCTTTGCTCAGGAACACCTACACCTTGCTTTTCCCGTTGATACTAGAAAATCTCCCCCTTTGGACAGCTGTTTTCACTGGGAATTTCTGTACAGGGCAATTCAGTTGTGACTCAGATTCCTGCACACAAACAGCTCAACTTTCTTTAGTTGGGTTCTCTGCCACCTTCCCACCCCTGCAAAATGCGAAATTGCCCAGATCTTGATTCTGTTATTTTCTCATTAGTAGCAACCAGTTCTCAAGTTCCTTCCTCCTGTGTATCTTCACATTGCCTCTCACACCACCAGACTGATTCCCTTTAGAAGCCAGTTTCTCCAGTCCATGGAAACTAGAAAGTTGGTGATCTATATGCTCAACTTTTTGAGGCAGAAAATAGCCCTGGGTTTGAATTATAATCAATGGAACTATTCCTTATTATTCTCCTTGATCTATATTTAAGTTCAAGTCAGTGTCATATTAGAAATAATATACTGAATCTGAGAGACCTAGAGTCCTGCCTGCCAATCATTGTACTAGTAATCATTACAAGTGTATATATTGTTTATATATTGGAGGAAAATCCATAGCCATCACATCCATAGATGACATGACATGGGTAAGTAGAACATTCATCTCCTCCATCTGAACTATTATGAACATGTACAGTAAATTTATGTGAACATATGTGAGCATTTAAATACTCAGGAAATAGATGGAAGCTCATTGATAGACATCTTACCCTTGGACCCCTGGTCTCAGGATCTCAGCTTGTAACTAGGTCAAAGCCAGCCTAAAGAGGTGCCCAAAGGCATGGGGCTCTGGAGGGAGCTTACAAGTGAGCCCCAACTCTGGCATGTCTGTTGTCACAATGGGCTAGACCTCACTGACATAAAGGCTTTGAGTCTAGACATCAGCTGTCACATCTGTCTATAAACACTGCATGGGGATTTCCAGTGTAAGTTGCCATGAATTTGAGGTAAGGCAGGAATCAAGTGTGGTTAATAGAAAGTTCAATATCTAGAAAGTCCTTGTAGATCAGAAAGGCTGATCAACGTGGGTGGAATACATGACACAAGCCAACATGTTGGATGGCCCACAATGGTTTAGTTGATTTTTGAGGAAGTGTCACAGGGTTTGGTACTTGGGCAACAACTTAAAAATCAGTGAATGTATAATTGACAAATAAGCTGTATAAATACAGTATTTAAGGGAAGTTAGGTGGAGTGCCACTATGTAGTTTTGACTGTCCCAGAACTTGCTCTGTAGACAAGCTTGCCTCAAACTCCTGGCAACCCTCCTGCCTCTGCCTTCCAAATGCTGGGCTGTAATAGGCACCACCACAGCCATCTCTGGTGTTGATTCACTGGACTGTAAATTCATTGTTACAAAGGGCTATATATCTTCCTTGTATTTGACCATGGTGGTCTATGCAACCGGAGAGACACAGATCAGGAGAACTCTTTCAATCCCTCTTACCGCCCCCAGTCACAAAGTCAGAGGCCAGGCTTTCGTCCATACTCCCCTGCACTAAAGTGATCACCATTGGCAAGAAACACACATCATTTCAGGTCACAGATTGGTCAGTGTGTGTACCCAACAGCACAGCAGGTGGCTGAGAGAGAAAGGACTGCATGAACACTAGTATGGTTCAAATAATAAATATTAATAAGATGCTCATTATGCATTGAAATGAGTGAGAGGGAGAAAAATAAACAGGCTGTTCACTTCTGAGAATGTTCTTTCACAAGCCCTGGCAGCTAGTCTCTATCATCATCACACACATGCCCCATTTGACATTTGTTCATGGAACTTAGCCCTTCGCCTCTGTGGAATTCCATGTATGGGTTCTGGGAGACCCCATTCCCATTCTATAAATATAGCTCTGACATTTAACTAATTGATGGACTAAATTTCCCTGCCACAATCTGGTCCAGGGTAGAGAGAGATGAACCAAATCCCTGGAAAACTACATCCTCTTTCCTGCTAGAAGTCAACAGAAAGGAGTTTAAGCCTAGGGTATTTGCAAGTGTTTTCACATCATGCATGTTGACCTTATCAGTAAATGAGTTCAACAAAAGAAACGTCAGGAGACACAGTGAGAAAGCAGCTGCTGATGCTATAGCCACAGTCAACCTCTCAGGAGCTTCCTGGAGCCAGACCCTGCTTAGCTCTGTTGGGGGGGGGGGTATAGAAAACATTGCTCTCATCTGTCTTCATTTTGGGTGAAATTTGCTCATTTAGAAAGCCTAATGGATTCACCCACCTACCTTTACTTTTTACCTTTTAGCTCACATTAAATAAAATTTGACATTTCATTTCCAAATGTGTTTTAACTTATTTTCCCTCAGTTCCCTTTCTTGTGCTGAATAAAGGAGTGCCACAAATACCTGTTCATTATACTATGAGCCTCCATGATTAATCATAAAGTCCATGTGACTACAAATTCACAATTAGTGACCGTCCCAGCTTAGATTAAATGATTTGCTTTTAGTGTTAGCTTTGACTCTTCCACCTCCTTCTCTTTCTCCCTTTTCCCCCCTCCTTCCTCCTTTCCTTCTTTCTGTCCTATTAGTAGCTAAGAAATACATACAATTTTGTATAAAATGTATATAAAGTTGAAAGTGATGTAATGATGAATGATGAACATGCACCCCCACCTACTTCTCCATAAAATGTATGATCCTTTATAGCTTTCGGATTCTTACAAATAATTCACTAACAAGTAATTGGATTTTAGGGAAAAAAAATACACTGTTTTAATTCTGGAAAACCTGCATTTTGCACATCCACTGGATGTTCAGCAGCCATGCTTTGAATCATGCTGTTTCTGAGCTCATCACCTGCTTTGACTTGTCTGCATTTCCTATTCCTACTCTGTCTGAGGTTATCGTCATCTTGCACAACGGTGTGCCTACAGAGTCCTGTGCACTATTTCCTGAAATTAGTGCTGCTGCATGTCTACCAACCTTATGGAAAGGTTCCCCCAACCCCCATTCTCAACAGTATTCACTATCTTTTGTCCTTTCAATAACAAGCATTCTTAGCAAGTATTGTTCATGTGCATACCTTCAAGATTCATGATCATATATTTAAGAATTTTCTTCATGGTTTACAATCCATGACTATCTTTGTCAAGGACCTGGAATCCTCCCTTAGAAAGCCACTCATCAAAGTAGACATGTGTACAAGCTACAGAATGATGATCAAAGACAACAGTTCTAGCAAGGGAATGTTTTATAATGAGAAGTTATATTAAAAACAAGTTTTGTTTGTAGGAGAAATAATTTATAGAAAAAAAATCCAGGTTTTTAAAGAGCAGCAGTGGAGGTTCGCATATATTAATATTGATGTCCTATCATGCTGATAAAGACATCATTAGCAGAACTTCAAAACTAGAAGCTGGAAATAAAATATTAACCATTTTGGCTGTGTAAGATTATCCATAGCCACTCTACATATCCAAAATGTAGTAAATAATATGAAAAGATGCAGCCAAGTTGCAAGATAAAAAGGAAACCCCTGTCAGATATCTGTGTCTATCATCTGTTGCTTGTCTCTCTGACCCCACCCCCATCTCTCACACCTGCTTCTGCAATGCCCCATTAGCTCCTTGTCATCTAATTCTGAGTTGGGTTTTCCAGAGAGAGGCATAGCCTAGTGATGTCAGAGTTCAGGCAATGCACTCCCAGGCTTTGTCCATCTTTCTTCTTAACAATCATTGGCAATGGCACATTCCCTCAGAGAAAGTCATAATACCTAGGTACTGCTAGGTATTTCCTCATTCAGCACCATGGGATGCCAAAGGTTCTAGAACATTGCAGTCCTATAGCCCACAACTACCAGTGGACAACAATGATAGTCTCTCAATACCATGGTCCTGGAGCATCTCATATCCTTAATCACTTCTTCAACACTGCCCATGACTCTGCAGGGGGATTCCACTAGATCACATTGCAAGGCAGCACCAGGAATACAGCTTCCCTTCCACACTGGGCCAGTTCAATATATGAAGGATGTATCTTGGTAAGACAGATGCATCTTGATAAGGCACTACGGTGATGATCGCTCTCAAAATAATGAAAAAACAAGTACAAGATGTAACAGTGGAAATAATACATTGATGACATTAGTACAGTGATGGACAGATAAGCAAGCATCTGTGAAAGTCCTCAACCTCTCTTATACTCAGGGAGGTGTGCAGTTAAATAATACATAACTGTTCTGTGCCCACCAAATCACATCAAACATCTGTAAGATATAGTAGCCACCATCTGTCATACAGCTATGAGAAAACTGAAGACATTAATCCTCCCTGCTTTGGAACAAAAAGAACTAGAGCAATATTCCCTGCAAGAAGTTCACATTTTGTATCAAATTGTATTGCATTTTGACCTAGAAGTTCCCTTTCGAGGAATATTCTGAATTAAAGAATACATGACAGGGTGTAGGTGTGATGCACTGGCAAGCCTCTTTACTAGCATCTCCACAAGACTTTAGCTGATTCCAGCAGCACAGATGATAACTGTAAAGGCATGCCTTGAAGCATTGTAGGGATCAATCCACAACCATCCATATAACAAACAACCCAAACTTTTCAGAGATGTGCATTGGTAAAA
>CABHPQ010146219.1:0-10842 GCA_902168405.1 Peromyscus aztecus
ACAGGCCTTATCCAAAGATTTCACTTCCCCACTGTCTCTGGATTTATCTGCCAAGCGGATCCTGTTGGTCCCACCCTGGGGAAACAGAGCGCACAATAAATAGCATTATCTCTCAATAAAGCTCCAGACAGAGGAGCCATTCAATAGTCCAGGAAAAACGAAGGAAGAGTCCCCTGTGAGCCCGGATGTCACCCTTCTGGTTAGAACTTTCATTAATCCGACATCCCTTAATCACCCAACATCATTTCTATATCTTTATTTTACCTTAGGGAATAAATGACAGCCGTCATTTCCTGAGTGCCCAGCCTGTGCTGAGCCCATTGTGTCCTGCATCACACAAAACAGATGATATTCTCATTATACAGATCAGAGAGCTGCTGCTGTGGCCACCTCCCTTCTACAGCTCAGGACAGTTAGGTCTCCACGAGTAACCCACAGAGGCAGGGGTGGGACCCATGCCCTGACATCAACCCTCCTCTTCCTTCTCATCCCATTTGTACCCAGTAGTGTCTCCATGACAGAATCCATTTGGACCTCTTCTAAGACTCCCGTTGTCCAGGGCACACCCTAGGATGTCCCAAGTTTAATCCCCAGGAGGGCCCACAAGGAGAGAACCTCCTTCCACAAGCTGTCCTCTGACGTCCACACACTCCACGGCATGTGGGCTCCCCATCCTCCTCACACAAAACACACAAATATTGAAGACATGGTTAAACTGTGGTGTTATCTCAAAGACCCTCCGTTTGAAGAACGTGATGATGGTCCAGTGACGGAGACTAAAGTCAGTAGGAATTTGAGTAGGCCTTGAAGGAAATGAACCACCGTGGCTGTATTTGGGCTGACGTCCAAAAGTGGGGAGTCGGCAAATGATTTTGGTTGCGGTCACTCCTATGCTTTTTTGATCTTTTAAAAAAAATGCTTATTGATGGTGGACATCTATAGTGTCCACCATCAGGTGGAAGTATGTGAGTTGTCCAAGCAAACCCGTGTCTCTCAAGCCTCACATTCCAGGTAGTTGTGACCACTGATGCTGGCCTCTGTCCAGAGGAACTAATGGTGAACGCAACTCATAGTTCATGGAGCAGCCGCTAACTTTGGTTTTTTTTCTTTTGTATTTAGTAAGCACCTCTCTAAGTAAGATTCATTCGGTCAGTCCTTCTCTGCCCAGTGGCAAACGCAGCAAAGATCTGTTTAAACCCTCCTTGCCTCTGTGCACCTTGACAATAGCCCCCCAGCAGAAAATAGCTGAGCTTTGAGTAACTATATTCATTCTGTCCACTGGCTCTCAGTGAAATATCTGTGTTCTACTAAATACATGTGTATATGTATCTATCTATATAATTAAGATTTTAAAAAATATATATTATTTTATGTGTATGGGTGTTTGGACTGTATGCATGTTTGTGCACCGTGTGCATGCAGTCAGAAGAGGCCTTGAATTTCCAGGAACTGGAGGTACAGATGATTGTGACCTACCATGTGGGTGCTAAGTATGGAAGCTTGGACTTCTGCAAGAGCAGCCAGTGCTCCTAACAGGTAGGCCCTCTCTCCAGCTCCTTTATCTTATTTTTTGAGAGTCTCTAGCCCAGAGTGGGCTCCAACTGGCTGTGTAGGCGAGGATGCCCTTGATCCCCTGATTCCCCTGCCTCCACCCCTGAGTGCTGGGATCACAGGCTTGTGCCACCACAGCTGGTTTATATGGTCCTGGGATTAAATCCAGTTTTGTATATGCTAGGCAAGCACTCTGTCAACTAAGATACAGCCCCCACGCCCTCAATACTAATATTCTAATAGGAAAGCTGCTTCAAAAATAGAATACATTTGACTGTATAGTAGAGATGCTTCTTACATTTTACTTATAATTTCCAAAGGCTGTAAAAGGCGAACTGCATTTTGCATTTTGAACTGTTTACCCTCCCTCTACTCATTGGTCACACCTGACAGTTCTTACGTTGAGTCTGACAGGGACATCTATGGGTGGCCAGACTTATAAAGAAAGCATAAAGATTGGTTCAGAAAACTATCTAAGGGCAGCTGGGGACATATTTGTGGGATTATACATGAGTTTAAGAATAAAGAAAATGTATTGTCATATTTTGCCTTCAAATCATCTCTTCTATGCCTGAGACCAGAGATTCTTCAAAATCAGGTAATTCCACCCGAATGCCCGTTGCTTTCAGAACCTTGTTATAAGGATCTCTGTTTGTAGGACACAGAAATCATATGAAAAGTCCTTGGAAACCCTACACTTTAAAAAGAAATGGCTCACTGTTGTGAAGTCAGCTGAACCCTGATGTTTTGGAATCTAAATAAACGTGTTGCTGGCTAGGAGAGGGCAAAAGCACGTATCAACTATTACATAAGACCTGTTTTAATTTCCATTATGAAGAAACTACTAATTTGAACCTGCCTCTGTGAGCCGCTTTTACACTCACTTTCTGGTGAACTGCAATACACTCCTGCATTCTAGCGCACGGATCCTAAGTGACAGGATGCTGCTCATCTGTAACGGGGTTCCATTTGACCTCAGGCATAGTCCTGAGCACTTGGTGAATGGTGAAGAAATTGGTGTCTGAAGACATCTGTCCTTGCAACATTCTCCTAAAAGTCCTACCGTGGGAGCAGGCATTGGCGGGCATCAGAGGCCTTTGTTATGGGGAGGCTGAAGAAGCCAGGGCAGGCCTCTGGAACCCTCTGCTGGCTCAACTTCAGGTGTTTTGCTTTTCTATGACCCAAGACTGTGGTCAGTTGGCTCTATGCCTCCAACTGCATGACCTGTTCATACTATACACATGTATGTGTAGTTACTTCCACACGGACAAAACAAAACTCCTGTTAGCATGGCATTGGAGGTGAAGATTACTACCTATTCCCTAGGCATTTTTCCCCCCTGACTGTAAAAAGGAGGCATTGCAATGATAAGTGGCAGAGGCCTGACCCATCTGTGACCACTGTGGCTCTTGACCTAGCCTGCTTCACACTGGGAGGTGAGGGGGAAGGGAGTTGTAAATGTGAGTGCAATCCTCTGCAAAGGATCCTTTAAAAATTCAGTTTGGACTTCATACAGTTTTAAAAAATAATCTCTGACTAGCGATCCCTTCTATTCAATAATATCCTCCTCACCTGGGATCAGCAGAGCACCACCGAAGAAGGCATGTTCAGGAATTTTTTTTTTTTTTCTCTAACTGTGCAAGCTGACCGTCTTAGGTATCTGAACGTCTCAATTATGTCTAGAACTGTGGACACTTTGGTGGTTTACAATTTGCATGAAGCTTATGGAAGTTGTCCTTAGAAACTATATCAGAGCATAGCCCTCGAAACTGCATAAAAGTCTAGTTAATAAAATGCGTTTTATATTTTTATAGTTCACAATTTTCACTAAAGCATATTAATGGGCATTTAATATACTTGTATCCTACTGGATTGGAAGGAATTAATCGTGATGGCACAAGAGTGGGTGCCAATGAGCCCACATTTTGCTCCCACACAGCTTGTGATTCGAGTCTTTTCTTATGTCCGTGGTTGTGAGCCTAGCATTTAACGGCTACGCCATCTCTCCAGACATCTAGTCTTCTTTTCTGTTAGAAACAACTTTGTGAGAGAGCTGTGTGCCTCGGAAGAAGTAAGAGTTAAGTCTGACATCACACACACACACACACACACACACACACACACACACATATGCAAAGGTGTGATGACGGCCTCGAGAGCAGATATCACGAGACCAGCTGACCGCCGCCACTCTATCATCCTAAGCAGCACTCCGGAACAGCGTGCGGTCAAGAAAATGATTGCATTTGGTGCCCCTGTGAGCGTGTGGAGTGCTCCCAGTTTTAACAAACAAATGCAGACGTCACTAGCCGTGAGCAGAAGGGGACTTCCTTCTGCAACATGGGGCCTGGCGACTCACTTAACGGCTGAAGGCACAAATGATTTGACTAATGGTCACCATCTCTTCCCCCATCCTACGAAGAGCTGATTAACCACAGAGAAACAACTTCAGACCACCCACCTCCTCTGACTGGCTCTTAACAAAAACCAAGCCACCCTTGGGCTGGAGAGATGGCTCAGAGGTTAAGAGCACTGACTGCTCTTCCAGAGGTCCTGAGTTCAATTCCCAGCAACCACATGATGGCTCAGAACCATCTGTAATGAGACCTGGTGCCCTCTTCTGGCCTGCAGTCATACATGCTGTATACATAATAAATAAATTAAAAAAAAAAAAACAAAAAACCAAGCCACCCACCCCAAGGTTGCTGCCCCATAGTTTCAGCACCCAACGCTGTTTCAAAAGCCAGAAGACTTGTGAAGTCTCTCCAGAAGGGGGCCTGTGAAAGGCTTCCTTGTTGGCTGACTGTGGGCTGGGGTAGCATATGGGAAATCACACGGTGACCTCAGAGGGCTGACTGCATCCTGGTGGGAACCAACCAGCCATGACAGCACCAACCTCTGCCACGAAGACTGTTGTCCTTGGTTGTTCGAAGGACAACGTCTCCCAGAGAGGATCCCTCGGTGCACATAACCTTCAGGAAACATCTCCAGCCTAGTGCTGACTGCCTACGTGCTGGCTTCTGAAGGAATGAGCTCGGTTTTAAGTCCTTTACGACTCTACTTTGGCCCACCTGCCCCCCACCCATGGAAGAAAATTTTCGGGGGACCTGCTAGGCTTCCCCCAGTTTGAGGATTTTTCAGTTGAAGAAGGGCATGATGGTAGGCATCTGTTGCTCCAGCTACCTGACACGCTATAAAGCAGGAGTTTGTGACCAGCCTGGGAAATGGTAATGTCTAACCAAATCAGTCTGTGTGAGCAAGCCATAGATTAACCTGAGATGTTGTTCCTCGGGGGCTGTCCAACATATTCTTTGAGACATGGTCTCTTAATAGGGCTTGGGGCTTACTGACTAGGCCAATCTGGGTGGTCTACAGACACCCGAGAGCCCTCTGTCTCCACCTCCTCAGCACTGGGATACAAACACACATCACCACACCTGGCTTTTTACACGGTGCTGAGTATCAAACTCAGAACCTCATGCTTCCGTGGCAGTCACCTCCCGACCGAGTCATCTCCCCAGCCCCCAAAGTTCCCAAATCATTTGTTCATATATACACTAGAATGGCCTGGTGAACCCCAAGTCTGTGTTCTTTCTTTTCGGGGCTAAGGATCAGGGGCTGGGAGGTGGAAGCTAGGTGGGTGGTACACCTGCCCATTGCAGGATTAATTACAAAGACAGAAAGTGATCATTTCTTATTGCCACAGCAGACTGAGTAAGGGTGCCGAGCAAGATCTACACATTCTTCAGAAGACTGGCATGTTTGGACTTTTTGGAAGCTGTTTTCTTTCTTAACTGCAGTGTGCTGGAATACATAAAATGACACCCCAACATGCTGGGGAGGCAAACAAAGATGTTCTGAACAGCCCACACCACGTCACTGTAGCAGCCACAGCCTCCTCCAGTCTCCAGCTCATCAAGAGAAACTACATCACAGCCAAGATGTAGCATAATCGCGTTATGATTAATTTAATAGAAAATATAAGTAGGAACTCAAGAAGGCCTTGGTACAACCCTCGGGAATTCGCTTTAATCCATGTTGCGATGCATATTCAAAAAAGACCTTGGCATTCAAAGATCTCTTGGTCTTCCAGGAAAATAACAGAAGAGTGGCTGTTCCAATTTGGAAACTGTCAGTCACCCAATGAACGGGACGGGGGTTGGGGCGAGAGGGACGCTTGAGAGATGAATGCATCTTTGTACATACACCGGTGCAGACAGCATGGGTGCCAGGCTAAGGTAAATCAAGACGTATGTACCAACCAAGGCAAAAGAAAGGACTGGCAACCAAAAGGAGTTTCAGCTTTTATTATGAATGTCCAAAGTGACAGCGTACTGTGGGAGGTGTTAGGTTCTCGTTGATTACATTCCAAGGGACCACAGATAAAGAATTCCAAGCACTTTAATTTTTTGTTTCTTTTGACAAAACAAACAAAAGAATGATTAAAAATATTCTTTTGGGTATAAACGATGCTCATATTTGAGTTTTTGAGTTCCCCCCTCCCCTGGGTACTGTGTGAACACTGGTGGTTGTGTGAACACAGATCAGGTCTGGACTTCTGCAGCGACCTGCCACCGTCTCTGCCTGAATTAGAAGCTCCTAGGAAATGACTCATGAAGTGTGTTAGACGACCATGCAGTAGGCCTGATCACCACAGTTTCCTTCCTCTCCCACAAGGCTTTCCATCTGCACCTGGGTGCCTGCTGCTTGCAGGACAGACAGGATAGGGAGGCCGGAGCAAAGGGTTCAGGACAGTGTGTTGAACCCTGGATTTTCTCAGCGCTGCATTAAAAAGGATTTTAAAAATGAAAGCTTACAACTTTCAGTGTTTTTGAGTGTCCAAGGAAGTAACTAATGACAACGGATTGAAGCCACGGCCAGGCTTTGTACACGGTTTTACAGTAGTAAGCATCTACTGTGTTCAAGGGGGGAAAAAAAATCGCTGGTGTAGTAACACTATGGTTCTGGCCATCTGTAGGTCCGGCACAGTATGACTCTCCCTGGGAGGGTTTCCTCACCCTCTGTCCTTCCCATCACGCACTGGACGATGCTACTGATGGAGTTTGTTGCCACCGAATCCTCAACCGGTTCTGGGCAGTGGGAGTACGTATCTCTTACGGATGTAATACTGTTCGTCTGAGTGGATCCTCAAAAAGAACGACTATGAACTAGAAACTCATAGAGTTTGTGTCTAGAAATTTATAAAATTAAACCTGCTCCGACAGGTAATACAGGGAGGCATGCTTGCAACCTCTGGATTCAATCGGAAACCACGCCTGAGAGCACAGAGCCTTCTCAACAGGCAACGGCGGGGCTCCTTTTAATGCTTCCGGTGTGACGCCCATTAGAACTTTGAAGCACGTCTGTCTCATTTATTTCTACAAGGCCTGGGACCCGGGAAGCTGCCAGGACTTCATTCATCATCTTGCCTGTTGACAAAAGGAATAATAGCGTCATCACTGGTAAATGGAATAACTTTCCTATTTTTTTTGTCCCCTATAGAAGGGATGGTGTCCACACAATAGCAAATGCTTCAATGTTTGATGACTTTTCTGTGCCCAGAACTGCTATTTGTTTTTCCAGTACAGCAGGGAAACCCAAGTTATGCAGAAATAGTCAGGGGACAGACCTTCGCAAAAGTCAGTAGATTTAGGCTCCAATTACGCCTCTATCAAGAACTAACACGGTCCCCTGCCATTATTGTGCCCTAATTGCTTTACACACACACTAAAAGTATTTTGGCCAATGATGCCTAAAGTGGTGGCTACTGAGGCTAACTTTTAATGTGTCCATGTATTCCTGTCTTCTCAGATCCCTATGGAGCACAGCCAGGTCTGGCCATGTCAATCTTTCCCAATGGGGAGGCTTACGACCCTACATATGGGCGCTAGCTTTGCTTTGTGTTGAGACCCAGCTTGATTCAGAGAAACCTCAACATATATGTTAGTATCTGAAGTAAATCAAATTTTCACAAATGATAGTATGGGTAAGCTATATGAGTACAAATTCTGGAAATCTCCCATCCATTTTCATCCCTTTTGCTATGACCTTGCCCCTCAAAAATAATAAAATAAAATGAAAATTAAATAAAGTGCATGGAACAATGAGAGATGTGGAGATTGTGGGCTAACAGCTTCTATGACACAGGGCTTGTTTTTGGGGGCCAGCTCCCATGTATGAGCTTGCTGGCTCTTACAGCGGAGAACCCAGCTTCTCCTACAGGCAGCCAGGTTGGGATTACTCTGGAGACTGGCTCATGAAGTGAGCCCTTGACTATGGCAGCAACCAGGCCTTTTCCTTTCCGGGCCAGTTCTCTCTTCTTAGCACTGAATCCTGGCAGGTTCCTTACTCAGTACTCGTCTCTTCTGCATACCTCTGTGAAGAGGGTTAGCTCTGAGAGAGGACACACTTTACCGAGAATACTCGGAAAGACTGAACTGTCCCCACAAAGAGACAGGTGCCGAGACACACCTTGCCCAGCATCCCGCAGAGAAAGGCTAAGCCAGAGCTCCAAGCTTTGGTGCTTTAATCGCATGAGGCCTTGGGCGATTAAACCATCAAAGGAGTGAGAGTTTGAGTCTGGGTTACAAGTGAGACTCTGTCTCCAGCAAACAAGCAAAAACAAAAACAAAACAAAAAAACCAAAACAAACAAACAAACACAAACAAAAATAGCAACAACAAAAACCCAAACCAGGAAACCTGACTACTTCGGAAAGCTTCGGGGATGCAACACATCACTAAGCGTCTTCCAAATTACATAACTAGCTTGGCTCGTGATGAGATTCTGTAAAGACATGAGTTCTCCCATGGCCAGAGGTTACTCTCCGTGTCACCAGAGTGGCTCACGTCTGACCCACAATTCTGTAGTAAAGAACCAGAACCAGAACTAGGGAGCACAGGTACAGAGGGTTCGGAGGCACCAGTGGTGACGGGATGACGGGATGACGGGATGACAGGATGACGGGATGTTTTAGAGCTCTCCCCCCAGCTTCAGCCACCGCCGGTAACGTGTCTGCTCCGGGTCCTTCACTTAGGCAAGCACAGCTATTGTCATCCTGCTGCTGTAAAGGCTGGTGGGGAGGAATGTGCTTCCTACCCAGATGCAGCTCGATGGAAAATGGGTGCCCAGGAGCCTGCAGTGCCCTCCTGAAGAGCCCCGCAGGGAGATGTATTCATGAGCCCTTCCTGTCAGAGGAGCAAACAGGTCGGCTGAGTTTCAATAACCAAGAGGATACGTCCAAACAGTATTAGGGACTGGTTCTCAGGCTAAGCATGTCTGGCCGCTTAATTCCATGCCTTTCCTATCATTCCCCTGACAACACATGGAAGTGGCTTAGCCACCAGATGCCATGATTCGTAGGTGCTGAGGGCCGCAAAGAGGTTCAGCTGCTTCTATACCCATCGCAGCCTCTCGTACTATCCAGCTGTAGGGACAGTGGCCAGATGGTCAAGTCCCTAGGTCAGGATACTGGGCAGAAGAAGACAGAGGAAGAACCAGGCAAAGATGTACCCCACCTTAAGATATGACTCCCGGGGAAGCAAGAGCATGGAGAAACAGAAGTAGTTCTCCCACTTATTATGGAGAGAATCCTGTCATCTGGTTGGTTTTTCCCGCTGAACCGATGGCCCTACCTGCAGGCCATATTACCTAGGAGTCATTTCTCAGTGACAGCCATGAGGAGAGGGGGCAACAAAGCCCACCGAGAGCCTTTGACCCCTCTGTAACTCATCCCCTCCCAGTACATCTCTCAGCAGAGCTGCCAGTAGCCAGCAGAGGTTCGGACTAGAAAACCCACACCGCCTCTAACTTCTGCTTTGCATCCAAGAAGAAGGCGTGTGATGAAGAAGCCAGGGGGACAGAAAATCAGTGCCAGAGCAGCAGTGTACTCCACTGGAGATCCTGGATGAACACCTGGAGGGCCCCATAAGAAAATGACGCAGACACCCTCGGCAGGCACGTGTTGTTTCCCAAGACGCTCAGACCAAGCCCCAGCCAGTCTGTCCTGACATGTGGGGAGAAAGTGACGGAGTTATTCACGGATGCCAGGTCCCCATCTGCCCTGGCCAGCTTGATCTGTTTGGTCAGCCCATCTGGGCTCAGGATGGCTGGCACAGGGCTGTGATTATCAATCGCTGCAGATGCGTTCTAAGAATTCGCTCTGTTTAATTGTTCAGTAGTTTAAGACCTACTTAGAATGCACCGAGCTTCATCCTATCAGACTGGAGCAACAGGAAGCCCTGTCTTTCCAAATACCAAGTACGAGGGTGATTAAAATAACAAAGGCATCCACTGCCTAGCGAGGAAGTTGATTCTACGATGGGGAATGCCCAGGGCTCCTCTGTTCAACTGAGGTCACACTACCTGCCTGACGTCCACATGTGTATTGTATGTACAGTTACTCAAGAGGAGCCACTGAGGCCAAGGCAGCCACTCAGATCTACCATAAGAAAAGAGGTTAAATCAGCCCAGAACTTGGGACTCATTTTAACCCAAAGAAAACCGAAGAGCCCAACTTCTTCTTCCCCCGGACACACAAACATTGAGAGACTATGTGATGCCTGAATTCTTGGTCCCACAATGCCCCTTATTCATTTAATTAAAAAGAAAAAAAGAACACTCAGATATTACAAATCCTGAACAGTTAAGCCATTAAGCACAAATGATTTGACTACATAGATTTTGGGGGCTATAATGGACTGAGTTGTTTCCATATATACTGTAATACTGTCTGCTGCTGGGAAGGAGTTGGGGTCAGCATTCAGGGCCTGGCAGAGTCCCTCCAGCTAGCTCATCCACAGAGAGGTATCTGGGAACATGCACTGTGAACCCAGACACCCGGCAAGCCCTTGGGTGAACTTCTCCACAGCTGTGAGCGCCAAGAGAAGGGTTATGTGGGAAGTGTCCCTCCAAGGGAGGACTGTAGGAGGGCCACTCTTCCTTCTGCCAGCCATGTTCCCAAGCAGCCTTAAGGACAAGAGGCCAGCCAGGAGACTCATGGAGTGGACTTCAAGGCTGAGGCTTTGCACGGCCTCTGTCTAGGATGTGCATCCCCTCCTTTCCCTATTGTGGGAGAACTCAGTCAGCCACCAACAAGACCATCGAGTAGCTGCCTCTGCTATATAACACCATCCTCGGGGGCTAATGCTACACAGTCCTCAGGTTCCTGCCTCCAAGGAACCTGTGTATACACAGACACACACACACACACACACACACACACACACACACACACACACACACCCCTTTCCTGTTTTCTGGGAACTCCTCTGTGACTGACAGAAATACAAA
>CABHPQ010146220.1:0-22793 GCA_902168405.1 Peromyscus aztecus
GCCAGCTCCAGGGGAATCTTGACGCCCTCTTCTAGCTTTCATGGGCACAACACTAACATATACCCACCCTCCACATCCATATAACTAAAATAAAATTAACCTTAAAAGAAAAATAAAACGCAAGGGTTCGTTTTGTATAACATGTATGTGTGAAGTAGAAGTCACAGCACTTCCTCCAGCCTCCCCATCTCTACAGTAGTCTCCCCATAGGACTATCTAGTTGTTGTTTTCAAGTCTTTGCCCAAGCTGCCAGGGGCAGGGCTGAAGACTGTAAATACAGTAAGAATAAGATGTTCTGCCTTGTCAGGTCCCCTTCCTAGCATGCCAGGAACATTTGCTCATCCTCCGAACACTGGGGTATCACCCAGTACAGTACCAGCTTAAGCCATGGAATTTTTCAGAGTCAAATTACTGAATGAATTCAATGTAGATCTTACCAGTCAATGCAGTAAATGTAAGCCTAGTGGGTTGTTTACTAGCCACTCTATTTTCTTCTCCTTCAAACATCTCATTTAACATCATTTTTATAATAAGTTTTTCAAATCTCAGTGTTTCTCCATAGCCAAGACCTTTATCTTTTTTTCCCCTCACAGGATATCTTTTGTGGGAAGCCATCACTTGGCCTTTGGATATAGTTGGTGGGGGAACTGAACCAGTCGCCTATTCTAGAGTTTCATTAAAGTTTGACTGTGTTCTAGTCACTATTATCTATCACAAACCACCCCAAACTGTAGTGCTCTCAGATGACATGTTTCGGCAGGCCTCGGTGGAGACAGCTTGTTCTCCCCCAGAAGCATCAACTGAAGGAGCTTGAAGACAAAAACAAAAACAAAACCCAAGACAGGGGTCATCCGACCGATATTCTCTCCTAAGTCTAGGAGGTGATGCTGGCTACTGGCCACCTTGCTTTCATGTAGCTTGGGCTTCCTCCCAATATGTCAGCTGAGCCCCCAGTGTGAGCATCTCAAGAAAGAGCCAAGTGGATTCTACATTGCCTTTTATAACTCAGCCTTAGAAGTCATGTGTTTCCCCACTTCTTCTCTGTTCAGTTTGTCCAGGCAGTCCCCAAAGCCCACTCAGGTGTACAGGGAGAGGAAGTATGTTCCAGCTCTTCACAAGGTAATAGGATGGTTCTGGAAAAGAATGTGGCATTGGGAAATTACCATGTTCACTTTTGAAAAATGCAATATGTGTAGGGGTTAGAGAGATGCCTTAGTGGTTCTGAATACTTCCTTCTCATGCAGAGGACCTGGATTCAGTTCCCAGTACCCACATGGCAGCTCACAACCATCTGTAATGCCAGTTTGGGATGGGGCTGGAGGGGTCCAAAGTCCTTTCTGGCCTCTGTGGGCACTGTGGGCATATGCTGCACATAGATACATGCAGGCTAAACACCCAGACACATAAAAAAAGAAAACTTTCAAAAAGAAAAGAAAAAAAAAATAGTGTTATTTTTGACCATCAGCAAATGGTTAGCATGTAGTAGTTGTATATGAGAATAAAGGGCTGTTTGAGAGGGAGTTGGGTTTGAATTCTACCTCTGCCCCTTATTAACCATGTGTCCAGGCCTCAGTATGCTCCTCTATGAAATGGGAGGGGCACTCACGTTGGCCTCATCTGTTTGCTCTATGGTTTCTCCATATAAAGTACACAATGCACAAGCCTCTACCGCTGAGGCCTTAGTGCAGCCCAGTTGCTCAATGAATCTGCATCGAGTCAGTTCACTGAATCAGAATCTGCACATGATAGCCATTATTTAGGTTTATTGTGCCCTAGTCTATGTCACGGAGTGCATCCTTGCTGTTTTCATGAATTTTCCACCCAGTCACACCACACCACTGGCCAATGAAGGTCAGGGAGGGAACAGATTAACAGCATCTCATACCACAATGTCAGAATCCTTAAAAGTGTTTACAGAGCCCTGTGACACACAATGAATTTCAAACGAGAAGATTGGAGCCGAAGTAAAACTACCCTTGTTCTAAGCTTGAGCAGAGGCCTTGATGTTTTATGATTGTTTTAAGGTCCATTAATCGTTGAATCATGAGGCCATGTAAAAATATGACAGTTTTAACATCCAGTGCCCGGGTTTCTTTGAAATGTTTTTGTTTCTACACTGTTCTTAATTAATGGCAGGGGCTAAAACCTGCTTCAGATGTGGCAAAAAGCGAGGTGCCACGAGATAAAGCAACTCAATTTCACCTAAAGACATTTTATGGCTGGCGTGAAGGAACATTCCCTTAGGCTGAAGGGTGCCAGCCTTTAACAAGCATCAGCTGAGGCTCAGAGAGAAGCGCCCACTGTTACCTAACCAGGAGCTGTTGTCTAATATAGTAGACACAGACCACGTGCGGATGTTTAAATGTACACGAATTAAAATATAAACATTTGAATATCAGGACTGTGAGTATAGCTCAGGGAGGAAAGTGCTTGCCTGGCAAACCTGAGGACCCAAGTTCCATCCCCAGCACCCACATTGAAAAGAAAAAAATAGTTCGGGCAGTGGTGGCATACTACTTTAGTCCCAGCACTCAGGAGGCAAAGGCAAGCAGATCTCTGAGTTCAAGGCCAGCCTGGTCTACAGAACAAGTTCCAGGACAGCCAGGGCTACACAGAGAAACCCTGTTTTGAAAAACCAAAAGCATAAGAAAAAAAAAAAACCTAAATAAATAAATAATAAAAAAGTACAGCAGAGTCAGACGTGGTGGCACACAATTGTCATCCCAGGGCTGGGTGGGAACAGAGGATCCCTGGACTCACTAACCTGCCAGTCTGCTCCAATCAGCAAGACCTTAGGGTGCATCACAGGGCTTCTCTTGGGCTTTATTAACAAGGGAAAGGGTGAGCAGCAGTCAGCAGTGAGGCCTGACTTCTCCCGCACTCTGACTTTAAGATGAGTGTGTGAGAGAGCACTGCCTTTATAAGTCTGCAGGAACTTCAGTCACAAGGTGGAAGAAAGGAGTAGAGGCTTGTGACATTCAGTGTCAACATATGTAGACATGGTCATGCACTTACACACAGGTGTATAATGCAAAGAAGTCCCTAACTGTCGATTACATCCCCATCGTCTGCATGAATCACAGGCTCTCACAGCTGGAGAAGTCGTTTGGGACAATTCTATCTCCTAGACCATTCAAATCACTAAAACTCCATCACTGCATATATATTCACTGCATCTGCTACGTCCATTCTCTCTCTCCTCTCTCTAAATGAGAACAAGTTCACCTCAACCAATCACCTTTGGAAATTGCACAGAACATTTGGTAACTGGAGCTCTACAGTTCAATCCTGGAGAGCCTTTGCTACTTCTGCCATCGTTTCTTTCTTTCTTTTTCTATATTTTTATTTGTGTGTTTGTGTATAGGTGCCCACAAAAGCCAGAGGATGTATTAGATCCCCTCAAGCTGGAGTTACTGACAGTTGTGAGCCTCCTAATGTGGGTGCTAGGGGAAAAATGGGTTCTCTAGAAGACCAGCAAGTGTTCTTAATAGCTGAGGCATCTCTCTAGCCCCTCTCCATCCCCCCCCTTTTTATAACTCAGGAAAGCTTCAGATCACTTTGGGGACTTTCAAGCATCACTACTTCCTATCACAAAGACTTGTGTGCTTCTCCATCTGTGCTGTTATGTAGGTCGTCGCCACAGACCTGCTCTGGCTGCTTCAAGGGTGCCACTTGTCTTGGTGGCAGAGCCCTTGGGAAGTACAGTACCCTAGAGAAGTTATAGAGTTATCCACCCATTGTCCGAGAAGGGCAGCATATAGTGATATCGGAGAGAGATCATGTCACCCTCATGAGCTCCTTTAAGCCTCAGTACCTCCCATGGACCCCATGTATAAATACCATCACATCAGAGTTAGGGTGACAAACTTTCAATCTATTATCATTGGTCAAGTGGTAAATTTTTTCTTTCACTTGCCAGAATAAGACTTATCTGTTAGGCTGATTTGGAGGACTAAATGGTTTTTTTCCAAAAGGTGGCATTAAGTCAATAGTAATTTCTCAGTAGAGGGTAACCATCAAAGCTGTCCATTTGTTCTTGCTGTTACTTACCCTGTCCCACAACAAGGATTTTGGGAATGAGACGGGTCCCGTATTCTTTTGAACTCCAATACTCCCAGTCATCATGGGGCCCAGTGTAGACTAGGCCCCAGTTCATACCACATACAAAGAGCCATTGGTGTCTAACTTGGTGACCATCAATGTTCAAAGGAGGCAGGATGACATGAGAAGGCTGGGGAACATGAGGTTAAAGCTCCAGCAATGTTCCCGACTCTACCTCGTTGGCCACAGGTTATAGGCATGCATTGCCAGGTGCAGCTTTTCATGCAAATGCAGGGGTTCAAACTCAGGTCCTCCTGTTCACGCATCAGCCACCAACCAAGCTATCTCCCCAACCCCTAAGCAGATGGAGCTTTAAAAAAAGATTTCTGACTCACTTTTAGATTTGTCTGAAAAGTAGAAAAATGAAAATAAAATATAAAAATATTGTGAATCTCGGTGGTAAACATAATTAAGGAATCCACCCTAGGATAACTCCGTGCTAAATCCTGATTTCCAGCTAGCTATGGGCCAAATACCTACTTCACTGTGAGTTGTTATTTTCAATTTGCATATAGAGTTTTTTTTCATAATTACTTGATAGCTTTCAAGGAAAAAAAATACTTGGCAGTTTAAATTTACCTTGGTTTTTGTTTACATTTTTTTTGTTACATTACACTGTTTACATTCTGACAGGCTCTGGCTAAGACTCCGAGGCTGGCCTTGAACTCTATGTAGCCTAGCTGCCCTTGAACCGAGCAGCCCCCAGACTCCTTAGTGCTGAGGTGGCAGGCAAATTTCCCTTTAATACTGCTTCTGAATTTTGCAGTTTCGCCTCCACCCTACAGACTTCAGAGCCTAAATACTTTCCCATGTAATTTTCTTTCTTCTAATTTTCCCTGCCTCTCCCTCCCCACTGCTAAGCCGGAGGTATACAGCCCTTTGAAGAACATTGAGACTTTTAAACTAGAGAACCAACCAACTGCCACACTATCCTTAATACTTTTCAAGTGTTAGATTACTAAAGTTTTTATAAGGTGGCGACCAGAACAGAGTGCAATCCTTCAGCTGAGTTTCAGCAGCATCTGGGATAATGTGTTCTAATTTCTGGGGACACACACATTTTGTTGTGAGTAGAAAGAGATATTATTATGCCAGTAGAGTTCTGCTGTGCCTTGGCTTCAAAATATATACATGCATGGATAGAAAAGTGTATAGTGTGTGTAGCAATGAGTATAATGGATGTGTGTGCATGTATGTGTCCATAAAGGCCCTGTGATGGATTAATTTAATTGTCAATTTTACACAGCCTACAATCATTGGGGAAGAGAGTCTCAAGGAGGGAATGTCTAGATCAGGTTGGCCCATAGGCATGTCTGTGGGGCATGGTCTTGATTTGCCTTAGTTGATATGGGAAGACCCAGTCTGAAAGTGAGCAGCATCATTCCCTAGTTTGGACCCCCACCCCCACCCCTCGATGGTCGGTCTAAGTGTAGAGAAAGCTAGCTGAGCATAAGCGTGCATGCATTCATTTCTATCTGCTCTTGACTGTGGATGTGCTGTGATTAGCTGTTTAACTTGCTGTAACCTTGACTTCCCTACACTTTCCTGACTATGGAATTGTGAACTGAAACAAACTGTTTTCCTGAAGTTGCTTTTTGTCAGGTTATTTTATCACAGCAACAGAAATGACTTTAGGACAGTAGTGTGTGTGTGTGTGTGTGTGTGTGTGTGTGTGTGTGTGTGTGTGTGCTTTTACCATGCTCATGAAATGCAAATGCAGAGGCTAAAGGAAGGCTTCGTGGATTCTCCTACATCACTCTCAGTCTTACTCTCTGGAGACAGGATCTCTCTCAGTTAACCGGGAGATAGGCGAGTAGCCAGCACACCCCAGCCATCTCCTGTCTCTGCCCATTCCCCCCAGCACTAGGCCTTACAAGCACATGATGGCTTTTTATATGGGTTCTGGGAATACAAACTCAGGTCCTTATGCTTTCAGAGCAAGCCTTCTTACCCATGATCCATCTCCCCAAGCCATAAATCGTGATCACTGTAACCTCAAGCCTATGACTTTCATTTCGGTTTGGTTTGGCATTACTGGAGATTAAACCTAGGGCATCATGATTGTAAGCCACGAGCTTCTACCACCAAGCTGCAGTACCAGCCCCAAGCCCTTACCCACAGCAAGCAAAGGCCACCGTGGAGACCACTCACATTCACTGGACATTTGTTTCCTACCACCCAGGACTTGTTGCTGCCTCTTTGTCACACCTAATTTTGTTTGTCATATGTCAGGCGAGGATGAGAGAGGCACATCCAGATTCAGCTCATTTTATTTTGTTCTTTTTTTTTCCCCCTTAGCAGCCACCTTTGCTAATTTCAAGCGGTCAGCACATTTAGCAAGTTTTTAGCCGCACGCCTGAGCAAGCCATTAATCTACATTAGAAAATGTGGAGGATTCGAACCTTCCTGAGGCTGGCAGCCCCCCCACCCCACCCCCGTGTCTGCAGATGATTCTGTGTCTCCCTTGGTTTAAAATGCCTGCCATTTCTGTCCCGAGTTGGCCTTTTCCTGGTGTGTTTCAATATCTGCATTTAATAACAACACCGTGGAGGGGGGGCACATGAGACTGTGTCCATGGTGCCCGACAGTGTCATCACGGGCTGCCACAGAGCTCGGCTGGACCCCTCCTTTGCTGGCCACTGGGCTCAGGACCAAGAAGCCTTTCTAGTTCCTTCTCCTGGAGAATTTTGGCAAAATATGCTTCCACTGAAATGCTTTCAGTGTGCATCTGTCTAGCATGTTATTTTCTTTTGTCTTTCCTTCTCCTTTTTATCCCTGACGTGAACTGTTTTCTCTTTCCCTAAAAATCTTGGGAAAAAAGAAAAAGAAAAGAAAGAAAAGCATCGTCCATCCTAATTTAAATGAACTATTGTGTGGTTGGTGTGTGTGTGTGTGTTTAATCTGTAGATCCCTTATGGCCTACTTTTAAAACTACAAAAATAGTCCCTCTTTTAAAAATTAAATAAACCCTTGAAAGTGTTGACTTTCTTCACATCTGCATCAGAAAGGGGGTCACATGGATTTGGATAAAGAGGGCTCGGTGTTCCAGAGGTATTCACTGAGTAAAAACGCCTGCCTGCTGCACAAGCCTGAGGGCCCCAGAACCTATGTAAAAGCTGAATCCATATGAGGAGTACCCACAATGCCAGCTCTCCTACAGAGACATAGGAGGCAGACAGGAGAGCCTTTGGAAGCTCACAGGACAGCTAGCCTGCAGTATACAGCAGGGAGTAAATAAAGAGACTGTCTCTAATGAGGTAGAAGGTGAGGACTGACACCAGCACTCTTTGCTAACAGATACCCAGAGGACCTACACACGTGTGCACGTGTGCACACACAGAGGCACACACACACACACACACACACACACACACCAGTGCCATTTGCTAACAGGTACGGTTTAGAAAACATGCCTAACCTCATCGTAGCAAAAGCCCCCAGTCCTCACTGGTGTGCAGTCCACACAGTGGCACCTCTCTCCCCAGGTCTCCCCCATTGCCCGGCCTGGAAGCCTGGCCTCTTACCCTCCTCCTCAGGTTGGGTAAGCAAGAGTGAGAACCACCGGGGCTTGATCGCAAAGCAGGGTCAGCTTCTTCCATCTCCAGGCTCCTTCCCTCCAGGTGGGGTTGACTGCCTCCCTCTCTAGAAGATTCTCTCCCTGCAGCCATGCCTGCTCTTAGAAGCTCATGATACTGCAGGAAACTTCCCCACATTCCTAAAACCCTACAATCAGCCTCTGCAAGCAGCACCTTTATCCAGCACTTCTCATATCTGAATACGCCCCACTGCATCTTGCCTGGACCCTGACTGACAGATACCACTGGAGATCTCAGATCATGAGCTATCTTCCTTACCCAGTGCACAATCTGTCATCCAAGGCACATATTTGTGGGAACAGGGGAAGTTTCTAGAAGTAGATTTCAGCAGAAGTGTAGCTCCTTTTTCTCCTGAGTTTCAATCCTCCCTCTTCTTCGTGGCCTTTTAAAGACATTTGGAAAAGGCAGAAGAGCTTTAGAAGCTCCGTGTCTGTGTCTGAGCTCAGGGTAACTGCTGGCAGCCCCTCTGCCAGGGACCCAGGGACCCTTGTCTGGCCACTTGCAAGTCCATGCTCGCACATCTGGCTGGCTGCCTGCCCAAATGTAACCTTGAAAATGGCTTGTATGATCTCCTCAGGGCCTAGAGGCTGTCTCTCCAACCCACTCACTGGCCCTGCCCTCTCCCAGATGTTCCCAAGTTCCCTGTGTGACCTTGTGTGTCCTCTGTGGAATGCCAGTCAATCATCCAAGGACCATAAGCCGAAGGAGTTCTAGAAAACATGGCGGAATAGGAATATCCGTGCATCTATTCTGCTTTCCCTATGTGCTTCGGCAAAAAGACCCCCTCCACATGAAGGCCAGACCCGTGTTTGTTGTCTTCAAATCCTGAACTTGACCTCTTCTGTTGAACCCTCAGATACAGTGTTAGTTCATACAAAAATTCGGGACACAGGTCAGATGGAGGAGGCAAGTGGTATACCCTGTTCTCTCACAGCACTGACTCCCTACCCTCCGCCCCCCATACACACCCAGACATGAAGGTACACGAGGCCTCCCTTCATTCTTCCTGATGTATCGGAGCCTCCAGATGTAGGCTCATTGGTAGTCTTGGTGTGTTCCTCAGTGTTTGTGCTTTTAATAGATATTGCAAGTGTGTTTAATGTGAAAATAGAAACGGAGGGCTTTTAAAAGAGCTTACTCAAAATCCTGCCAATTACTGAAGTGTACCAGACAAGAAGGAGCCACTTTTTTTTTTTTTTCATACAGGGAGGATGGGGGCATTTCCACAAAAGCCTGGCCCTTTGTCTTTAAAAATATCCATCTCTTAGGCACTGAGTTATAATAATGAACACAGATGTAGCTGGGTCACATTTTTATAAAGCATGACCGAATGCCGATGTACAGGGCACCATTGTTTCATGTTGTCCTATGTCCTGCTGCCTACAAATGCAGCTTCTCCATAAAGGAACCGGGGTGGCTCGTACATGGTGGCTTAGAGTCTTCTGTGTTTTAGAGAAGACAACCTGTATCCATTCATTCATTAATTTAATGCATATGTGTGTGTGTGTCTGGTATGAGTGTGTGCATGTTCAAATATGAATGGATGGGCACATTTCACATCTGGGTACAAATGTGTGCACTTGTGTGTGGAGGCCTGAAGTACCATCCTCAATTTCTCCCCACTTTCTTTATTGAGGTAGAGGTTGTCATTGAAAATGGAGCTCTAGACAGCAACCTTGTCCTAAAACTCCTGACTATGTCTGAAGTGCTAGGATAGCAGGTGGCCACCACATCTGCCCAGCTGTTACATAGGTTCTTGAGTTCTGAACCCCAGACCTCAAGCTTGTGCCGAAATTGCCTTATCCACTTGGCCACCCCTGCCAGCCCCATCTTAAACTCACAGCCATACAGAGCCAGTTGCCAAACTGTATCATCACCTTGCTTTCTGAATGTTCTCCATCACCTGGTTACATGTATCCAAAGGCAAGACATCACCAAGATTCCCCTGTAAGTAACTTGTCATTAGACAGAAACAAACGAGTCAGTCTCAAGGCCTGAGACATGGCTCACAGCAGCCCCAGGTTGGCTTGGGGGTCTATCCAACTGCCTCTGAGTCCACCATCTGAAGTAAGTTTGTGCCGATGTAGAGGTCGAATCTTCCATAACCCTCTGCAGCCCCTGGTGGACTGGTGGAGCTAAGGAATTAAAGTTGCTTAAGCCTTCTTCCTCTTTCTGGTTCTTAAATGCAAGCTCTGTTCTATTTTTTTCCTCGCAAACTCTGACTCCTATTCTCAAAGAATAAGGAAGCTTATCCAACTGCAATTTCAAAGTATTGCCTCTTAAGCCCAGGCCAAGTGTGTAGACTTGATAGAATTCTGATTAATGCAGCATATTATATTAATTTTCTGAGGAGCCTGCAGGCATTCCTCCCGTTCCTAGTGCAGGCTGGCCTGCCAGAAGCATTTGTCTACGTAAAGAGCTAATATCTTCAGCTACCAATAACCATAAAGCTGGAAATCTATTGGAAGGGTTGGCGTCTCTCGACATGCATAAGGCACACTACAAAATAGATATAGAACTTGGCTGAACTTTGCTTCAAATTTGCCAATCAAAACTTAGGAGCCCCTGCCAACTTGGCTCCAGAATCTCTTAGTTGGAGCCAGCACTAATTATGTCAACAAGTAGCTCAAGTTTGGCCCCTGTTAAGTCCTTCACTCCTGGGGGTCGGGACTGTGCCTTTGGTGTGTAGGGGAACTGGCCCTGTGCAGATAAGCTTCTCCTGGCTTCTCCCTAAATCTCTCTAGACCTCCTGACTCACCATTTCTTTCTACTGCCCCCGAGCACGCCACTCATGTCTCTATCTTGGATAGCAAGGGTTTTAGAAAGACAGACAGGTCGTCCCAGTGAGAGATTTTCTGATGAGGCCAATCCTTCACAATCATCTCTGCGATTGAGAAACCTCACTGGGCAGTTGGGGAAGTCTACTCTATAGACTTTGCAATGTATAGCATCACTTAGGATGAGTTACTACCTGCTAAAGGGAAGGTGGTGGAGATGGAGTGGACAGAGGCCAAGATGAGCTGAGATACAGGCCTGCAAGTCTCGGCTTAACCGTTGGGAAGCTCTTGAGCTCCAAGGGCCCACCAGAGTTGATCTCCATTGGGTTAGTATGGCCATACTTTTGGGCCTCTGCCTTGATTAGTCATTGGGTAGACTGGCCCAGGAATGACACGATCTTGAGAATATCATCTCTCTGAAGTCAGAGACTCTCTGGAAGAGTCTATAAAGCCTTCCTGGTAAGGAGGCATAAGCTACACATCAGAATCTGGCATGAACACACCCCTACCCTTGCTTCAGCTCTGCTCTGCCCAGCTCTTCCACACCATCACCTCCTCCAGGACACAGACTTCCCTTCTGTGGATTAAGTTTGGTAGGAGCTGTTCTGCATCCCTTGTTGATCGAGCTCCTGAAGCACATGTCTGAGTGTGCATGGTGTATGGGTACATATGTGTGCAGGTGCATGTATGCAGAGGCCAGATGACAATACCAGGTGTCTTTTTCTGTCACAACCCACCTCATTCTCATGAAGCAGGAACTCTCCTCAAACCTGAAGCTGGATTAACAACCAGCAAGACCCAGAAATCCTCATGCAGTGCTAGGGTTACACGCTTAGCCTTACCTTACTTTTCATGTGGGTGACAGGTATTTGAACTTGGGTTCTCATGCTTGCTCTTACCAACTGAACAGTCTTGCTGACCCTGCAAGCCTCTGATTCTAAAGCTGGACCAAACCCTTGAAAAACTGCAAAATAAGCCCAGCCCAGCATAGTGCCAGATGCATCCAGCATCCTGGATTCTGGCTTTTCAGCCTGAAGCAAACCATTCCTCACTCTAGCTAGAATTTTCCATATTAGAACAAACTGTCAGGCATGGAAAATTCTGATGAAACTGAGTAAAATTCCCATCTCCAATCAGAATTTTAAATACGTTAGGATTAAGATCTTCAGAATTTAGACATTCACCAGAACCAAGAGGTACCAAATGGCTGGCACAAGGCTTGGACTCTTCACACACCTTTTTGTTTTGTTTTCTTTTCTTTTCTTTTGAGACCTACACCACAGGCCAATTTCCAGAAACACTGTCACCGCTGAACCCACAGACACTTCCTCCTGTTTAGATTGGACTCCAGGGGGAGGTTGGGGGAGATTCCTCGGGAAGCCTGCTTTCTCTTCAAGAACGGAATGGAATTCAAAGGTAATCCTTAAAGAGTGGCCATTCGTAAAGGAGAAAGGAGAAAGGATTCTAACTGAACCTCTTCCAAGACTGCCGTTAAACAACAGCCACAACACAAAGAACTCAGAAAAAAAAAAGGAAGAAGCCTCGTTGTTTGTGAATTTGTAAATAAATCTGTTAAAGCAAATCCTCGATTCATATTCAACGTGAAAAACAGGGAGAGGCCTTCTAAGGCATGCTTAGAAGTTTGAATACACTTTCAGTAGCTCTTCGTTATCTCAAATTAAATCTTAAATTGAGCTTGTGGTTCTGTGAATTAATACTCAGGCCTTTCAGCCTGGCTGCTGAGGTCATTCAAATCTAATGGTGGAAATGGTCACAGGGTCAGGACTTGGCTGGTAGTGTATTGAATGCCTTTATGATGCCTGCAGATGTTTGCATTCCACAGCTGGGGCTGCCAGGCACTGAGGTGGGGGTAGGGGGCAGCAGGGTGTAGGGGAGGGGCTTGCTCGCCCGTCATTGTATCAGCAGCCCCTTGTGTGAAATAATATGGAATCCTACCACATCCCACCATCCCATGTTGAAATAGGCAATGGTTCCTAAAGTAGAAAATGTAAGGGCAGTCGTGGCTGCATGGTCGCCATCACAGGATGCTGTGGACAGAGAAGGATCACCTGTCTGCAGAATGACACAGAACAACTGAAATACGATCCACTCCCAAGAAGTGTTTAATGACAGCCTCAGCTGAGGTTTAGTAGACAATGTTTGATAACACAGCTGTGGCCCTCATATTAGGGAACTTAGATAAATGTACACACATCTATGCAAATACACACTTAAAGTTAGCTGAGCCCAGGCTGGTGTGAATCCTTAGGAAAAAGAAACATTGTCTCAAACTTTAAACATCTGCAGTGTGGCTGTGTGTGTGTGTGTGTGTGTGTGTGTGTGTGTGTGTGTGAGAGAGAGAGAGAGAGAGAGAGAGAGAGAGAGAGAGAGAGAGAGAGAGAGAGGAGAGAGATCAACGTTGTCATTAAATGTCTTCCTCTATTACTCCTCACCTTAGCTTTGGAGATGGGATCTCTCACTGACCCTGGATCTCACCCCTTCAGCTAGACTGGTTAGTGAGCCCCTGGGATCTACATGTCTGCCCCACTGGCACTGGAATAACTGGAGTGCACAGACACATTCAGCTATCCTGTGGATGCTGGGGATCCAAACTCACAGCCTCGTACTTCCTCAACAAGTGCTTTACACGCCGACCCATGCTCCCAGCACTTCATTCTAGCTTTCTTCCCTTTGAATCCAGTATTTTATTTTATTTTCTAGTTCCTTTTGGTTTTTGAGACCAGATCTCATGGAATCCAGCATGGTTTCTAACTGTCTGTATCCAAGGGTGACCTTAACTCCTGCTCAATCTTCCTTCCTGTCATTGGCCTCTGGCCTCAGAGCTCTTTAGAAATGGCATCCGAGGTATGATGGGGATAAGAAGAGGAAGTATCCCTGAAACTCACTGTGGAAGTGGTAGGCGGGGTCAGTGCGGCTTTAGGGCCAGGGATATAATCTCTAGGTCTCTCCTGATCTTCCCTTTCTTCCTAACATACCTCTGGCCAATTTAAGGACAGGGAGATCCCAGGATTGGAGGCATCTTGCAAGGTGAGGTGGGAGAGAGGCAATGAGAATTCACATGCATGTACCAGGTGGTGGTGCTACTACAGGTCAGGGGCTGGCCCACCCTGTCACCTTGTTAGGAGTAGGCTTTGGGGGGTGTATCTGTGAGTCTGAGGGGGTGGGCTAGCCGGCTGACAAGTGGGGAGCAGAGCCACAGTGAAAGTGTCAAGTCATGAAGGCGAATTAGCTGCCAGGTATCAATAGGTGCAAATTGCTGCAGGCACTGGTGACTGAGAGCCCTAGTGTCTCTATTAACTCCTCAGGCCATGAGGCCTTAATGACACCCCTGCCAAGGACAGAAGAGGCAGCAAGTGACAGACGCAAAGAAAGATGCCAGCTAATCTGAGCCGAACACCCCATGGGGCTCGGGAACTCCCAAGGCCTGGCTCCTGTCGCCTGTCACATGGTGGCAAAGAGGATGACACTACAGATCAGCCTCCAGAGACAGGGGCCTTGGATGGACGTGGGGGGGGGGGGGGGCGAAAACTGTGGATGCCAAACTGGAAGTGACTCGACATGTGGAGGAAGCTGGGCTAGGGGGACGGCTAAGGAAGGCCGTGGGTAAAGATCTGACGTTACCCCTGTCGTTATTACTGTTTCTTGGCATCTAGGGGACATCTGATATGTGTCCAGCACATAGCAATTCAGTTTATTATAGTAAATCCTATTTGTAAAGGTCCTACTGTGAGCCAGACACTGGCACGTGCATACTGATAATAAACATGCCTAATTAGCATGTCATTGTGCACCAGGCCCCTTCCTGTACCCTCTATCAATATGGCTTCCGTTATATACCAAGTATGTTTGGAGAACTTTCATTCACTGCTGTTGCCCCCATCCTTACTAACCCTCCAAACCTACAGAGTGGGCAGTATTATTTCAGTTTGCAATTGAGCAGGTTGAGACTCAGTTGGATTCAGAGGCTTGTGATTCACTAAAGCCATTGTCCTTTGAGCTACATTTCCTACACTGTGTAAGGCACCCTTGGGTTAATCTTACAATGTGACTGTGGCCCTTCTCATTGTCCAAATGGAGAAATCAAAAACCATAGAGATGAAGGAGCTTGTTGGAGGGATGGAGCTATGGCTCTGCACTCTTCCTCTGCCATTCTGCCGCATTGCGGGAAGTTGTGAAGAATGCCAACTCCCTCTTTTTGAGGTTCCAAGGACAAACCAAGTAGGATGCCAGCAAAATTGACCGATATGTTTATTGGGCTTCTTTATAGAGCGTGAGTGAGTTACAGACAGAAGTGTAGGTGATCCTAGAGCAGTCACACTAGAAAGTCTCCATCCAGCCTGGATGATGGCATCCCCATAGTTGCGTAGATGGAACCCCTTCCTTTAACCTTCTCCAGCCTATGTACTCTAGGACCTCCCAGAGTCCCCATCCATAAGCAATTAAGACTAGGTTGCATAAAAGTGTCTGAGAGGAGGAACTGGACCTCAGGTAAGTAAGTGCTCATCGATACCCCTCCCCAACCCCCTCTTTCTGTGGTGGAATGCCAGTAGTATACAAGTCTAGAGACCTGGTATATTCTTACTGGGATCATCTGGCACACAGACGCCCAATATAAAAATCAACCATCTGCACTAGTCAGGACTTCTGAGTTACAGAACTGAGAGGGGAGACAGGCATAGATATCAATACGATCATCGACGCCACGGATACAGACTGGGGGCGTCAGCTGCCATGGAGATGGAGAAGTCCCAATACCTGTGGTCAGAAGCTACAGATACAGTGGAGCCAGTGGTGGAGTATGTCTCAAGTCAGAAGACCAATGTCCCAGCTAAAAAGGTAGTCATAGAGAAGGGCTGACAAAGAGAAAGATATGCAGTCTTTCTTTTAGTGTGTGCACATCTGTGTGGTGTATGTTATGAGTGTATACGTACAGATGAGGGTGCATGTGGCACAGGTGAGGTGGACATGCGAAACATAGGGGTGGGAATATAGGATGTCAGGAGTCCTCTATTAATCTCTGCCTTATTCCCTTGGAACAAGGTCTCTTACTGTACTTGGAGTTCATTATTTTTCAGGCTGGCGGGCAGCAGGCCCCAGCAATCCTCCTATGTCTCCGCTACCTCCCTTTCCCCAGTACTAGGGTTATAGAGCACAGGGACACCCCTAGCTTTTTATGTCGGTAACTGAGATCTGAACTCAGGATCTCATGCATAGCAAAAGCTTTTAACAGCTGAACTATCGCTCCACCACCTCATTCTTTCTTACTCACCCTTTTGTTCTGTTCAAGCCTTCCACAAGACACTCTCACCTGGGAATCTAGACTGTCAATTCAAATGTGAGGCTCGTCTATAGATAGCTTCACTGGCCACACCAAGAAATCACAGGCACCATCAGGGCTTACTCAAGTGGACACATGAAATTAACCATCATCCCCTTGCCAGGTTCTCTGAGGGTTCTAGAACCATCCTCAATCCATCCCCAGTAGGTCCATGTGCCATTACCCTTCCCAGCTGAGGGAGAGTGAGAGTGTGGGCAGGACCTCAGGATCCTATAGTCCGGGGGGGCTGGAGCGGGAATGGAAACCTAATCCAGAAGCTCCCCCTTCCCATGAGCGCCTTCCGTCTGGTGGTCATGCCAAGGAGTGAAACTGCCCATAGCACAGCAGCACAGCCTCCTGAAAACATCTCCGACACACCCAGTCAGCAGGGATGGCACACACAGGATGAGGCTCACTGTGAAATGTGCCAGTGACAGCAGCTGTGATAGAAGGAGAAAGGAGCGAATACCGTCCTAGAACTTTCACGTGGGTGTGATGACATAGAACTTTCACAGAAGGGCTTATGGCATTCTAGTTCTCTTTTGCATGTATACATATTTTGTCCATGTGTTCTCTTAAAGCCTTTGGTCTTGGGCTGGAGAGGCGGCTCAGTGTTAAGAGTGCTTCCAGAGGATTCAAGTTCAGGACTTAGCACCCATGTTGGGCACCTCACCACTGCCTGTGACTCCAGCTCCAGGAGATCCAGTGTCCTTCCCTGGCCTCCACAGATTCTTGCACACATGTAGCGCGCGCTACACACACACACACACACATCAATAAAAAATAAAAACATAATGTATTTTTTTTAAAAAAAAAAAACCTCTTTGCTCTTAGCTTAGTAGTAATGTGTGGTTTTCTTGTTCTCTCTCTCTCTCCCTCTTCTCTTTCAGGCTCACTCTCTCTTCCTCTTCTTCTCTCTCTATCCCTCTTTCTTGCCTCTCTTTCTCATATAGCCCTCATTCTGATTTGGAAAGAAAATGATAGTTGCTATCTGACTATTTTCATGGCTTTCCCCAAAGGCCTGAAAATTAAGTGTAAATAAATTATCCATTACCAGAGAAGCCCTGTCCTTCCCACATACCCTCCTCGTAACATTCCCAGCTTCTTCCTTCACCTCCAAGAGACATTTTCCAAGGTCACTAAATTAAGCCTTCAGACAATCGAAAAATTGAATCTTGGTACATCTATTTTCCTAACAAAATTTCTGCCGCACCGATTGGGGCTGACAGGTGCGGCCGCATAGCCTTCTGGGCTGTTCAGGTCGATTTGGCCAAGCAGGACAGCATCAGCTAGGATTGGAGGGAACATCTGAGCCACTCAGGCCCCCTGGGAGTCACAGAGTCCCTTACCTCCTTGCCACTGTAAATGACTGTCCCTGTCGCGCTGGAAGCATCCCTTTTCCTCCTCTTCCAGCTCCATCTTCACCCCCTGCAGCCAACAGTTCAAAAATCTCTCCCTCAATTATTTATCAAACAGATCCCCACAATCATTGCAAACATGTTTAAATAGACCTGGAAACTGTTCTTTCTGTTCAAGGACTCTAATGATGCCATTGGAACCACAGTCCTGGGTGAAGGAGAAGGGCAGGAAGGATAGGGGATATGAATTTGTGAGAGAAGGAGGAGAAATTTGAGAGGAGGAGCTTCACCCACCCCACCCCACCCTAGGCTTTGCAGCAGCCACAGGCTAGCTGGCTGGCCAGGGGGCATGAGTCACCCAGGTCCTGAAAGCTGGGGATCCTGGCTCAGTATGTGCCAGACCCTTGACTCCAGAGGTCACTTCCTTTCTCTGGGCCTCCTTGCCTAATCTAAAAGCTGTATCTTACCTGACACTTTCAGCATCCCTTCACTCGGTCCTCCTCAGCCTCCAAGACTCATATTAAAAGCTTCTGGAAAAGTTTGCATTCTACACAGTTACCCGTGTTAATGTCAATGCCACAACAAGACTTTAATCTGCTTCATACCTACTAGCACGTGGTGTGCTTAGAAGACAAGCTGAGTTGATCCTTGGTTTTGAGTAGCCACTAGGAACCTACTTGGGTGCCCAGGTACCCTGTACCAATGACCTCTACAAATGAGTGCAGGCAAGACCAAAATGTCTCACAATATTCCAGTAGAGTGAATGACTGAAGCCATCAGTCGATTCAAAACAGCGCTCACACAGCCTCCCCAAATCCAGCTTTCAGAGGCTTGGGACTCAGCGGCGTGAGGCCCACTCAGATGGCTGCTGCTGTGGCCTGAATAACAACAGCATGTGAGCCTTCCCAGCTTGTCATAAATCTGGTACATCTGCATTGTTTGTGCCGAAGGGTCCGTGTGTTCCTGTAACAAATGCCAGGAGGCCAGCAAAGCTGATCTGGGACGGAATCCCCATCCAACACTGGCCTGTGCTAAGTCTGCAGAATATTTAAATAAGGGGTTAATTTATAAAGTGAGCCACAGGAAACTTTCCAGAATTGTCGTGCCTACGTCTCATAAATCGGCACAAATTGAATCTAGGTTTCTGTGCCCGTCAGCTCCTGGGTAAACCAAAATTTATTGAGAGGTGCATAGGTTGCTGTCCAAGGAAACATAGTAAATGAGAGAAATGTGTCCTCCAGAGATCAGTAAACAAGACAAGGAGACGGGTAGCAAGGACGAGACTGCAGAGTCAAATGTAAAATCCCTTCTACCCCAGATTCCAAAGCTCAGTCCTGCAGGAGGCAGCTGGAGGCTGGCTTCCAGGAACTCTCTTTTTTGTGTGTGGATATTTCACTGACTCTAACAGACTTAGTCAGTTGGTCTTTTGCAGAGGGATCTACAGATGGAGATACTGGGGGATGAGGATCAGGAGGATGGCTAACCCGAGGATTATGCACATGATAATCTTGCAGACTGTTAGGCTGCTTTGTCCAGAACCACAATTATTACTGGGAACATGCATCTCTCACCATGGCTGCTTATCGTAACAAGACATGTGTCCCTCAAATTGAATTAATCATAACAGCACCTCATGTGTTTTGAGGACCAACCATGTACCAGACACTAGGTTTAAGTTCTATACAAACTTTATTTCCAGTCGTCTAAAGGATGGTTTCTCTGGGGGTAGGTTGCAGGTTTTTATTGTACACCAAGCAACTGTTTTTTGATTTTTTTTTTACTTGCCACTTAGTTTGCAACTTTTATTCATTCGCTGACAGTTGAACACATGTGCAAAATCACCTGGTAGTGAACAGAGCCTTTACCCCCTACACACATGTAACAGCCATATCTAATGCTATAAGGACTGGGACACAGAACAGTTGGGAGAGTGCTTTCCGAACATGCTTGAAGGCCCGAGTTCAAGCTGATCCTCAACACTGCCTAAATGGCGCATGGTAGCACACACCTATAATCCTAGAACTTGGGAGGTAGAAACAGGAGGATCAGAGGTTCAAGGTCAACCTCAGCTGCATAGGGAGCTTGAGGCCAGCCTGACCTATATGACACCCTACTTTACAATGAATGAATAAACCAGCCAATAACTTTAAAAGTAACACTCATAGAGAGTGCCTTGAGTATATTTATAGGCCATTTCATTATAGGCATGTTCAAGAGAGAACAGAACTATGGTGAGCTTCGTGAACTCTCACAATGTAGTGCTTAAGAGTATTCACACAGTTTGTTCCACACAGACAGCCCGCAACCTGTGGTCAGTACTGTTGGCTAGACTAGTCATCATGGCAGCTTGGACTAGAAAGAACAGAGAGGTAGGATGGCTTCAATGAAAGTACACAGCAGCCCCAGAACTCTGCCTTCTCTAGTCTGCTCATAAAGTAAGCCAGGCTAGTGGGATTAAGGGGACTTAAAAAGGAAAACACTGCTAAAATGCTGTTAGCAGACATCCAGTGAAACTTCCTGGACTTCATTTGATAAAGGAAGAGGCAAAATTCAAACCTTAATGCAATGCGCATGTTGTTTATTTCTGACATTTTATATAAGTAGATCTCTCATCTTTATCCTCAGATATAGCTGAGACCAACAAGAAAATATAAAATTATTATACTATCTGAGCTGACACTTCTTCAAAGCCTTGTTATTCTTGTTCCCTTCGATGTATATCAACTCCAAAATACACAGTGACACGAAAATTGTGTATTCAGATTGTGCTATTGATTCATGAGAAAGTGACCTTGTATGCGCTCATGAAAAGGAAGAAATCTATATATACTGCTTAGACTCTTCTCCATAGCAGTGTGTTGCACAAGAGCAGATAGTGTGACTGTTTTAATACCTACATTTACTTTGCCTTTGCACGGATTTATAGTATAAGGGCATGGGTCCCAGGGAAGGGCCCGTAAATTGCCTAGGTGTGGCCTGGAAGGGACACATGTAAGGTCAAAGTCCTGTGTTCCATTTACAAAGCCAATGGTCAGAGCCAGAGATAGGATATTTTCTCTGTGACCTGGACTATGGTTTTCTCAGGACCAAGTTCTTCATAACCTTATGTGTCCAGAGACATGTAGCATGAATTCTAATTGGTCTTAATAATAAAAACCCAGAGTCAGATAACATTGTAAATGCTGAAAGATCAGAGAGACAAAGGAGCAAGCCACAGTTACTTTTTACCTCGACAACTCCTCAGCCTACAATGATTCCTATATAAAAGGGAGCTCCTATTTCCGCCTACCTTATATTCCTTTTTCTACCCAGCCATATCACTTCCTGTTTCCTCCTCCCTAGTGCTGAGATTAAAGGTGTGTGCCACCACTACCTGGCCTCTATGTGGCTAGCTCCTCACTCTGATCTCCAGGCAAGCTTTAATGGTTAGAGCACAAACAAAATATCACCACAAGTCCTGGCACTAGGAATTCAAGGAAATGGCATCATCTGCTGTTTTGTTTTTTTGAGACAGGGTTTCTCTGTGTAACAGCCCTGACTGTCCTGGAACTCACTTTGTAGACCAGGCTGGCCTCAAACTCACAGAGATCCTCCTGCCTCTACCTCCCGAGTACTGGAATTAAAAACATGTGCCACCACTGTTCTAATGAGTTGGACTATTCCCACACCTCAGCCTGTCGTAGTGTTTAATGAGTCACACTATGTTGTTTGCATCTGTATTAGTTACATCTCTGGTTGCTGTGACCGACTCTCTGATGGAAGTAATTTAAGAAATGAAAGGTAGCCCCGTGGTGGTGCACACCTTTAATCCCAGCACTTGGAAGGCTGAGGCAGGCGGATCTCTGGGAGTTGAAGGCCAGCCTAGTCTACAAATCGAGTTCCAGGACAACCAGGACTACACAGAGAAACCCTGTTTGGAAAAACCAAAAGGAAAAAAAAGAAAGAAACAAACAAAAGGTGTATTTGTACCTATGGTTTTAGTCCATCATGGTGGGGAAGTGTGGTGGTGGGAACCACCACTGTGGAAGGCCTGTGTGACAGAGATTCTCCAATAGTGGCCTACCAAGAAACAAACAGCTTTGGCAGGAAGCTTGAGTGGGGATCACCTTCAAAGGCTCACTTACAAAAGCCAGGCCCAGACTCCTAAAAGTTCTACAACCTTCTGAAACCATGCCCCATCTGGGAAGCAAGTATTTGAACACAGGAGCCTGTGGATGTTTCACAATAAAACCTTAACAACAAGCATCATACCACACCTGATGCCCTGGAACTGGTTAACTGTGGTCCTTAACTTACTCTTACAGCTGTCTTCAGCTTGAGATCCTCTCAGCACCTGAAGGTGGAGAAAGTGACATGCATAGACCCCAGAGTAGCTGGCCAGAAGTCAGGTGGCATATAACAGAGATGGGGTCGGTACTCCAGATCTCTGATCCCAAATCAGATCTGCTTAATTATTCTATATATCCAAAGCCCCCGAGATTCAAATTCCTCATCACAGAACTTTGCCAAGAACTTTCCCATTCCTTTTCCCAAGTTCAGAGTCTGTGCAAAGAGGTGTGAGAAAGAAGGTGAAGGGAAAAAAAAAAAAAAAGAAAGAAATGAAGAGAGCAGAGGCCGAGCATCAGCACAGAGAAGTCAATTCTATATTGCACTCAATAGAAATCAGAGTCCAGGTTCTATTAGCAGGAAGTTCTACAAGTTCACATTGCACTTGGCTGCCTGGGAAGGGAGGAGGAGAAGAAGAAGAAAAATGAGGGGAAAAAATAGCATGTAGGAAGCTTAAAAAGTGGTTGGCTGTATGTAAATGGCTTTTATTATAACTGCTGGTCTGAAGCGGCAGACTTGAGCTGTGTAAAATGCCACTTGCTCTTATCACGGTTCATAGAGATTACCTTTCAACGTGAGCTTCATGTTCATTTCTTCCAACACTTAGGGAGGCAAGCGCGGTAGTGACTCCTTCATTTCCCAGCCCTCGCCAGCGACCGGCACCTTCCTCTGTGTTTTGTGTCCACCCTGTATGATATTGCATCAAGGCAATTCATGGCAGCGCTTGAACCAAAAGCAATTTAAGTCAAAAAAATGGACAAATATGGATGTCATTTCTAAAGCTTGTTCAAAGGCCTTTGACATCACTCAAAGCCTGAACACTTCTTAGAGGCAAGACATTCTCCCCAGCCCCCACTCCCCACCCCCCGGCAATGCAAGATTGGAGATTGAACACAGGGAAGAAAATGCAGGGCCCAGAATGTATTGCTTGGAGAAGCCTGGATTGTGTATCATGTATTGAGAAAGATTGATTCAAAACCGAAGTAAATTCCCAAAGGTCAATTAATATTTATTATTTCAACATGGTTTATTTGTAGCAATAATAGGCACCACCTATCAATATTTATTATAGATGAGCATGCTGTTAGAGGACTTACTTTTATCTAACTTAATTTTCATAATCACCTTGCACAGAATGTCTATAAACATTAGTCTATAAAAACAGATGTTATTATCTTGATCTTACAGATGGGGAAACCATGTCTCTGACCAGCTCATAGCACAGATAGAATTTGTTTTAGCGTATAAATATGTATGGGTGTGTGTATGGGTGGTGTGTGTGTGTGTGTGTGTGTGT
>CABHPQ010146221.1:0-27813 GCA_902168405.1 Peromyscus aztecus
AAAAAAAATGAAATAAACAATGGCAAGGAGGACCTCATGAAGCTAAAACACTTCTGCATGGTAGAGATCACCATGACTCAAGCAGTGTGGAAGCATACAGGATGGTAAAAAAAAAATTTACCAATTATACTGAAAAAGGGGTTGTATCTAGAATATATAAATACAAAAAAGTCTCATCGTGAAGAAAACAGATAAATCAATTTAAAAATTAGCTATAGAACTAGAGAGTTCTCAAAATATGAAACACAAATAAATGAAAATGATTAAGAAATGATTAAAAAGTTCAACATCCTTAGCCATTAGGGAAGCGCAAATTTACTTTGAGATTTCATCTTACACCTGTCAGAATGGCCAAGATCAATGAAACAAATGACATCTCATGATGGAGAAATATTGAGAAAGCAGAATACTCCTTCATGTTGGGGGAAAGTGTAAACTGATAGAGACACTGTGGAAATCAATGTGAAAGTTCTTCAAAAAGCCTAAAATCAGTCTATCACAGGATCCAGCTATACCACTCTTGGGCATATACTCAAAGGACTCCTAATCTTGCTCCAGAGATAATTGCTCATCCAAGTTCTTTGCTGCTCTATTTATACTAGTCCAGAAACTAGAAAGAACTATTTTTATTTTCCATCCAAGATAGATTCACAATGAAAATCTGGTACATTTGCTAGATGGAATATTATTCAGCTGTCAAGAAAAATAAAATTTCCTTAGAGGAGGTGGGAATGGGGATAAGTTGGGGAGAAGGCTGGGGAGTGGGAGGAGGGAGAAGAGGGAGATCTGTGGTTGGTATGTAAAATGAATAGAAAATTTCTTTTTTTTTGGAGGGGGGTTTCGAGACAGGGTTTCTCTGCGTAGCTTTGTGCCTTTCCTGGATCTCACTTGGTAGCCCAGGCTGGCCTCGAACTCACAGAGATCCGCCTGGCTCTGCCTCCCAAGTGCTGGGATTAAGGGCATGCACCACCACGCCCGGCAAAAATTTCTTAATAATAAAAAAAATAAAAAATGAAATTTACAGGTAAATGGATGAGCTGGAAACAAACACCCCGAATGAGGTAACCAAGACCTCTAAAAGACAAACACTGCATGTTTTCTTTGTATGTGGAGTTTTTTAATTCTGTAGATATATGGTTTCACTTAGAGCACTCAGATGTTAGGCAGCTAGTAAGAGACCAGAATTGTCCAAGGAAGGGGATATAGAATTATTGTTATAAAGGAATAAAGAGGAAATTAGAATAAGAGAGTTAAATGGGGATGAAGGAAGGAGTACAGGGTAAAGGAGATAATGTGAGGAGAGACGGCTAACACTAAAGGCCTTTTGAAAGCCATGTGGTAACCTACTACTGTAGAAGTTTCCTAATACATGCGGAAGGAAATTAAATGGAGTTGCTATATAAGGGAAGAGAAAATGCCCCAGCTAGACATCTTATGACACCAAGTAAAACCTCTAAGTGTCAGGCATGGGTTACATTTTCCTGAGATGTTGACCAGAGGGATCCCACAGGGTCCCCTAAACATTATAGGCCATTGCTAAGGCTACTGGTTATCCCCCACAACCTGACAGTAAGGCCCTATTGATGAGGATACCACTACTTATGTCTGAACACTGAGAAATTGAACTCGTATGCAGCTAGAAGCTTTACTCCTACAATTAGTGTTCATGGTATCGGAAGGTACTATTGTGCTACTGGAGGAGAAAAGTAATCATCAGTATCACCCAGATACAAACCCTGGGAACTATAACAGGAATTGGTGTAAGACAGTAAGACTGCTGCAATGGTGGTTCAAATGTTATAACAAAACCAGCAACTTCTTTTTATTGGACTTAAGGCTCATTTTATGAGCTGCAATATATACCTGACACACTATAGTGGCTAAGAAGCTTAGAATAGATAAGTCATGGATCCTAGAGATAGACATGCTACTATCAGTCTGTTAAATGAACATAGCAATAGAATTATCTCTAGTATCATATTGTTATAAACATAGATTTGTGTATCACTTGGCCTTCATCAGAGAACCTTCTAGAAGTAGATGATAATTAACACAGGGACCCACAACTGGACAATGTGCAGAGGGTGAGAAACTTTGAAGTCCTCAGGCCAACAGGGAATGTCTTCATCAAATCCCTCCATTTCAGGGATCTACGTGGAAAAGGAGGCAGAAAAAATGGTAAGAGCCAGAGGTGGTAGATGGCTCCAGGGAAACAGTACCTTCCAGACACAGCAGGACTGAGGCACATGTGAACTGACAGAGATTGCACTCATAAGACATGTGCACATTCAGGCCAGGAAACACCCCAGCATGAAGAAGGGGAAGTGAGCACAAAATCCTACCCATAAATGAGAAACTATTTGCAACTGATACCTTATGGGAAAAGACAGTTTTCTCCAGTTGGTAAATCAACCACACTCCACTGAAAATTCCATGTCCAGGAAAATTTGGTCAACACAGTACTGACTCTAGGCTTTTTATGTGCTTTTTTATTTTGTTCAATTTAGTACTTTTTGTTCAAATTTTGATTTTGTTTGTTTTTATTATTTTCTTAGAGAGAGAGAGAGAGAGCGAGCATATAATTGGATCAGTAGGGATGTTCTAGAAGGAGTTTTCAGGAGAAAGAATGTGATCAAAATATAGTGTATAAAAAAGCTTCAAGGCAATAAATAAAAAGCATATTGGAAGAGAGAAACACTGGGTGAATCAAAAGACCTGCTGTTTAAATCTATGGGTAATTAAATAAAAACTCTAGTGCAGGCATGTGAAACTCCTTATGAGTTATTACTTGAGAAGGCCTAATGATCCATGAAATAACACTTACTCTTACCATTGACCTTGATTATTTACCAGAACTAGATCATTAAACCCTATTGTTGAAGATATCACATAGCTTGTTTGTATGATATAAACAAATCAAGCCAGAACTGAACTGGACACCTCTTTCCTGCTGGCTAGTTTTCATAGTCCAGGAAGGTATTGTGAAGCCTATTGTGTAGCAATACAGGCACCAAGACACCAATGGTCTTACTTACCTTTAGATCCTATGGGCACTTGTATCAACCAGTCAGGGAGATGTCACCTGTTGTACAATAATGTCACACTGTTACAAGGATAGATAATTGCTCTCTGATTGTATTTGAGACCTACTCCAAAGGAGAAAGTCCGTAACTGATATTTTAAATCCTATAAAAATTATATGGAACCAGAAAGCATAGGACACTGGGCAGGGGAAAATGTAATTCTGAGGCTTCACTCAATGACATAGTGCCAAATCACCACCTTCTAATTGTATAAGTTTATATCCATAGATAATTACCATTCTCAGCCTAAACCATAGAGGCATCTATTTCTACAGTATTGTGCTAAAAGCATGGCCTTTTGCCTGGATAAGTTATTGAAAACAAGTGATAGTTAAGTATTCAGCCCTAAAGAAGAGATTTTCATCCTCTTCTCCAAGGCTCAGGGAACACCAGATAAGAGGGAACAGAAAGAGTTGGAAAATAAGAAGAGCTATGAAATGTCAGCTTTATGGCATAGAAGCCATCGTTATTATAAACTTTCAACAACTATGAGTGACTGTTCTGGGCCTGCACAAGAATGGACCCATCAATATTTAGACAAAGATGGAAAAAGGACTCAAGGGGCTCCTCCCCTCACTGCTGAACTATTTCCTCTAGATACATTCAAAGAAAGAGAGATTCATTGTCTTCTATTGTATATCTGTTGGTGGCCTCACTATATTCCAATGGGTAGTTGCAAGTCAGTATTCACACAAATGGCTTTGATTAAACCAAACAACAAGTCACACACATACACACACACACACACACACACACACACACACACACACACACACGTCATAAATGTAGGAAATGGGTATTTAGGGAGGATGGGCATGTTGGAAGGGGCAGAAGGGAGAGAAAAGAGGGTTGGGGGAGTGACCAGAATGCACTACACACGTGTATGAAAGTGTCAAAACCTGACTTAATGAAAAGAATTGTTTGTGGCAATTGAAATGGTTCATCCTGTGAATTTTGAAGGCAAGTGGCTACACATGCACCTAAAGTTCTCTATAACACTGACACAGCTGTAGAAAGTTTAGTGCATTTTAATTAATTCTTCTAATGAGACTGACTTCAAATTTACTGAGTAAAGTACATTGACAGAATCAAATGGGCTTTGGAAATGAATTTCTTACTATCCGGCTACCTTTGTAGATTCCCCAGATTCTAATCAAATTTTCTTCAGGTATTTTCAATTACTATTTAAATCATTTTACAGTGTGTTTGCAATGTGTCTCTCACTTAGGAGACAGTCATTGATCTCAACTACTAAACACTTCACTTTTTTTTTTCCTGGCTCAATTCTCTCAACTCTCTGTAACTCTAAAATCCTCAGCATATCCTTTGAGATTGAAAAGGAAAACACTCTCTGATGTGTCTTGCTTTTGAATTGTTATTTCACCCCTTCAAAAGGCACACTTCAGGTTCATGCTTAAGAAGAATATGGAAGTCATAATGAGACAGATCTGAGTAAATGACACTTAGGACATATTTGGGAAATGTAAGGGTAGTTCACATGTAGGAGTAAATGTTGAGCACTTTAGCTTGGACTGTCATCGTGGGCATTGCTTTAGTATGAAAACACGGCTTAGTGTGTAAAACTTCAAAGGACAGGATGAAGATCAATTTGCAAAAGCACAAGGGATGTAGACTTAGTATAATTACATTGAAAAAAATGAAATGAATAAAATATGGAATAACCCTCCATGACAATAACTTTTTAAGCACTATATGTCGATTTAATTCAACAAACATTTACCTGATTCCAGCAGCTGACCCTTTGGCGCAGTGATGGAACATGGAACGAGGATATAAAGATTAATACAAGACAGAGTTGAGTCAGTTCAGATCTTGGTCTGTGCTCATAGCTCTAGACTTCAGATATTCTTGATTTCTGGAGGGGAGGACTTGCAGTTCAGTATCTCATTATAATCTACAGGCTGGGCAATGACTACATCCTAGTAAAGTTCCTGTTCCTTCCTCCAGTGGGCTCTGAGAACATTTGTCTCTATTTTGTCACTCTGACCCAATGCAAAACACATGCATGGCTTAACTTCATTTTGTCCTTATGAGACTAAGCCAGGGTAACTTATCAGCAATTTCATAATGGTCCAAGGATGATAAGTAGATTATTTAAATAATTGAAATTAGCAAGCAGATTTGTGATTCTGAAATGAAAATCTGCAGATCTGACACATCTTATAATGTGCTTTACAGCAGGGCTTTCAATGCCTAAATGTCCACTCTAAATCATGTGGAGATCTTATTAAAAAATGAAGAGTTCTGTTGTGTAAGATAGGGCATGATCTCCCAGGCTATGCTTTGGCTCCTCAAGTCACTCTGTTTACCACACCCTGCACACTGATGATTTCTAGATGTCTATTTAAAAAGCTTTTAAAGGGGCTTCTCCCTGCCTGTCATCTCCCTGCATCAAATGCAGATTTACCTCAGAGTGCCCCTAAATACACAGTATCTGCTCAGAATCTAGTTCAGAGTGAGTGAGACACTTAGAAAAAAAAGGAATCTCCTTTACACCTAAATGCTGCCAACTTCTCAGGCCATATATATTTATCTCAGAAATACTTGGCAGAATAAATGTGTTTTCAGTAATGACTCAATGGTTATTTTAGCCAAAAAGTGCCAAGAAAGTTTTACTTATAATCAGTACTAAAGACAAAACAGAAAACATAGACAAATAAATAAAAACCACAATCGAATAAAAGGAACTTGATAGTATCTATTTTAAATTCTTTCTAAATTAAAAATGGAAAGCTCTCCTTCATTAAAAGTGTATAACATGCCAATATCTGCTCAGTTCTCAGCAAGCCTGGTCCAGATGCTTTAATCGATCATTCATTTTGCTTCTGTTGGAGGTAAAACCTGCCCAGAGTTCCTGTGGTGTTTTCTGAGTCCTCAGAAATAAACTAACACAAAGCACACAGCTCTACAGAAAGACAAATGTTTTCTTCTGGTAGTTTATAGGCATAGCACACTCTAAATCCACTAGGAAAAATGTATTATCTGAGAAAACATGTATAGTATAGAAATACAGAATACTGTCACAACATATTCAACCTTTGTCAAGACAACCTAAGTAATTTATCTCTTACAGTCATAGTCCCTCATTTTCTTACAATGAAAATACCACTAGAAAATGGCTAGACAGTCTATATAATAGGGGGCCCTGAAAGTAAACAGCATTGCCTTAGAGGCTCCTAGCAATAAAGGAGAGAGGTGCCTGAATTTACCCTCCCCTATAATCAGATCAGTGACTACCCTAATTGTCATCATAGAACCTACATCCAGTAACTGACGGAAGCAGATGCAGTGATTCACAACCAAGCACCGGGCTGAGCTCCTAGGCCTCAATTGAAGTGAGGGAGGAGGGATCACAGGAGCAAGTGAGGTCAAGATCATGATGGGGAAAACCACATACACACAGCTGACCCAAGCTGGTGGGAGCTCATGGACTCTGGCCTATCAGCTGGGGAATATGCATGCGTCCTAACTAGGCCCTCTGAATGTGGGTGACAGTTATGTGGCTAGATCTGTTTGGGGATCTCCTGGCAGCAGGACCAGGACTTATCCTGGGTGCATGAAATGGTTTTTTGGAACACATTCCCTAGGGTGGGACACCTCGCTAAGCCTTGACACAGTGGGGGAGGGGCTCGGTCCTCCTGCAACTTAGTATGCCAGACTTTGTTGACTCCCCAAGGAAGGCCTTACCCTCTCTAAGGAGTGGATGGGGCGGGTGGGATTTGGGGAGATGGAGGAGGGTGGGTGGAGGGGAGGGAGGGGGAACTGTGATTAGAATCTAAAATGAAAAAAAAAACTTTTTTTAAATAAATAATTTTTTTTAAAGCTATGTTTGTCCTCGGCCTTTTTCAACAATTCTGTTCTTGATGAAGAACTAAGATGTTAGATATGTTGAAGTCAAATATCTTCCTGTGACCAGACTCCAGGAATATGAGAAGGAAGGTCTTGTTTTCCCTATTTATCTTCCTGTAACTGAGCACCACTGCCTAGAAACGATGTGAGAGGTCATGACTGAAACTGAGAAGAAACACCAGACACCTGCAGGATGGACTGACGATCACACATATTCCACGTTCAATTTGGCTCTAAGTTCTATAAAACTCCCCTAGACTAGGGACTCAATGACATGCTGTTTTGGGGGAGCCACTCCTTCTACACAAGAACTCCGCATTCTTTAAATTGGGTACCCACCCATGAACCTATCTACAATAAAACCCTTTTCTAAACTCATCCTCTCATTGTCTGCGTGGGTCATTCTTCATGAAGCCACTGACTCAGTGAAGGATGTGTGTGATCACAAACAGCAGCAGGTATCCCAATTCCTCATTTAAAAGTCCACCCAAAGAAAGAAAGAGTCCACTGAGCTCAAAGACACACTACTTTTCTCAACTCACTTCCATGTCCGACTGCAGTTTCTGGTTTACATTTATTAAACTGTGTGGTTCATTGCTTGTCCTTCACAGTGCTGAGAAAGTCTTCTCTGTGGGGGTATTGCACGTTTTACTTCATCTGTAGAAATTAGGTTACAAACGTTTATGATTCTTTGATCTATTCAGATGTTGTATGTGTCTTTCTCTGGCAGTCTTCACCCTGGAAGCCTAAACACCCAGGGATCCACAAAGTCAACCAAAACAACAACAACAACAAAAAAATATTCAAACGATTAATCAAGACTATTGACCCATAATAGAGAATAAGAAAATAGGGAAAGTTTATCTCTACTTACCATAAATGACGACAGAGTGGAACTCATTCCAGCTGATTTTTGTGGTGGCCTAAGAGGCTCAAATAAAAATTCTAAAATCTCTATTCTAATAACAACTAGAGTGTAGAAAAGATAGCATGAGGGTCCCACAAATGCTATGGCTGAAATGATTGTGTTGTCCTCTGTCATGTTTGATTGTTGTCTCTTAGAATCCTGCTCTTTTCTGAAGGGAAATACAGGGGGAATAGATCTGGGGGAGAAAGGAGGTGGGGAAATGCTGAGAGGAGTGGAGGGGAGAAAACTGTGCTTGGGATGTATTGTATGAGAGAAAAATCTATTTTCAATTAAAAATAAATAAAAATACAAAAAAATAAGAAATTAAAGACTCACCAAACTTTGTTTTTAAAAAATTAGCATTCATATGGAGTCAATTAAAATTCCATTTTTTTAGGAAATGTTTGGGAAAGTGGTCATATTTCATAAACCAAAGTATTTTTTAAGATATGTTTACAATGAGGAATTCAATCTTGTGATAGTGCAAGTCACAAAAAGAAATTGACTTCTAAGGTTTTCTGGAGAGCATGGTATATGGAAAGTGGATACGTTCAATATGTTCAATGTACAATGCATAGTTGTGTAAAAATATCCTTATATAACATAGCACCGTGGACAACGAATATGCATTTAAGCATATATATATATATATATATATATATATATATATATATATATATATATATAAAGGAGATTGTTTGTGTTAATAAAATCTCCCATGCATTTTCTAAAATTTAAATTTTTAACTGCTCTATCTCATAACCAATCAAAAATTATTGCAACAAGCTACCAATTGTATTTTGTAATAAAATTTTGTTCAATATCTTAAAAGAAGAGAGATTCTTTGTTCAAATGAATTCTAAAAACTGTTTGTTTTTGTTTGTTTTAAGAAGAAGCATTATTTTTTTATTTTATTTTACAATACCATTCAGTTCCACATATCAGCCACGGATTCCCTTGTTCTCCCCGCCCCCGCCCGCCTCCCCTTCCCCCCAGCCTACCCCCCATTCCCACTCCCTCCAGGGCAAAGCCTCCCCGGAGGACTGAGATCAACCTGGTAGACTCAGTCCAGGCAGGGCCAGTCCCCTCCTCCCAGGCCGAGCCAAGCGACCCTGCATAAGCCCCAGGTTTCATACAGCCAACTCATTCAATGAGCACAGGACCCGGTCCCACTGCCTGGATGCCTCCCAAACAGTTCAAGCCAATCAACTGTCTCACCCATTCAGAGGGCCTGATCCAGTTGGGGGCCCCTCTGCCATTGGTTCATAGTTCATGTGTTTCCATTCATTTGGCTATTTGTCCCTGTGCTTTATCCAACCCTGGTCTCAACAATTCTCTCTCATATAGACCCTCCTCTTTCTCTCCAATTGGAGTCCTGGAGTTTTGCCCAAGAAGAAGCGTTAAAATAAGTGTGTGCTTCTTTACAAAGATGTGATGAGAACAGCTGTTAAAGAAACTCAGAAGAGTGCTCCCCTGGAGCACTAATCTAAATTAGGTTCTTGAGAGAAGAGAAGTTGCATGGATATAGCATGCAACTTATAAACTGATTCTGACCCACAGATTTAGCTGTACTTAGGAATCATAGCAAACCCCAAAGGGTCACTCAGGCAAGTCGCTATGTCCATGGGAGCATAGGTCAGAGGAAGGGCTCAGGCTGGAGAGGTTGTTAAGAACGGAGCCTTCAGAACTTGAGGACTGGTATAAGCACCCCTTCATTTGAAACATACAAAATTGTTGGGTTAGTTCTCGGTGTAAATCAAAAACAAAAGGTGTAGCAGGGAGGAAGGCATGAAGTTACATAATGCTAAAAGTATCACTCAAAGGTCATAGAAAAACTATACCTTTTATTTCAAAAGTGGCAGGATCCATGAACCAAGAGGTGTAGGGACTACTTTATACCTAATTAGCACAATTAAAACAACTGTATTTATTTGCCAATTAAATGTAAGAGATATTTAAGAAAGTATAAAACAAACTAATCCAGATAAATGATAACTCTTAACACAAAGAATTATAAATAAGGGGTGGAACTAAGACTCCATGTTTCTTAATCACTTGATGCAGTGATAAAGTAACATAACAAAAGAGATTTAAAGCAGAATGGGGTTTATTTAGGTTTCCATGCTTATTGATCTACAGATGGAAAATTTGCAAAACTATTTTAAAAGTAGAAGGGACAAAAACATTATGATAAATAAACTTAACAGCATAAGAACCATCACTAAGAAAATCTAATGAAGCCAGGAGGCAGTGGCACATGCCTTTAATCTCGGCACAAAAGAGAAAGAGGCAGGTGGATCTCTATTAGTTTGAGGCCAGTCTGGTCTACAAAGTGAGTCCTAGGACAGCCAAGGCTATCCAGAGAAACACTGTCTCAAAAAAAAGAAATCTTACAGACACATTTCAATAATATGAAAAATATATAAACATCTTGCAGGTAGATATTACAAAAAAATTTATTGCATAGAAATTAAACTATTCAAATTAAATAATTGACAATGTTAGACCGAAGGAGTTCTGTAGGACAATTGGCTTCTTTCATTATTCTCGGGTATGCTAAAACATTGGTTGATGTAGACATGACATAAATTAATTCATTATAACATTTCAAGGACAGTAAATTCAATCAACCAAAGTAAAAAGAAAAATGAGGAAAAACACATGGGATTACATATAAGAGACTACAAATTGAAAATAAGGGGGCTAATACCCCCCCACACACTCTTTTTGTTACAGCCAGGAGCTTTTCTTGTTTTATTTTGATAACATGAATGCAAAGTATTGTATCTGTCTGGATGTACAAAAGACAAAGATTTCTTTGTATCTTTGCAACCTCTTAGAGAATTGTCTGTGGCACACATTACATTCTGGAATAATATGTATTCAACAAAAGTAAGCAAGGTTTTCTTTCTCTTCTACCTTTGTGCAGAGTTTCCTGGGTTACTGGAAAATGTTGTTTTTAATTACATTTCTTCCACACCCTGTCAATTACAACAGGAAATTTGAAAATTTCTCAACTAACAGACAAGCTGTATACTTCAGCAACGCAAATCAGAGACTTTAAACTGTAAATTAAACATGAACAAATCTCTCGTAGCTCTCTGCTCTTTTTCAGTACTAACAAGATGGACTATGCCTTCGCTGTGAAGATTTTATTGTTGAATAATAGTAAATAATGGTAACAAGGGTTTCAAAAATCATATATACAGTTTAAGAATATAAGAATGTATGGATAAGAATATTGCCTGCAAAACATTACTTTGTTTAAATTTCTCTCTCTCTCTCTTTCTCTCTCTCTCTCTCTCCTCTCTTCTGCCTTTACCTCTCCTTTTCCCTTCTCCTTCTCTTTCTCCCTCTGCCTGTCTATCGTGGATGTGTATAATCATACAGCAGCTGAAAGTTAATTTTTTATTTGTACAAAAGAGCACATTTATTATTTATATAACTGCAACTCTGCTGTGGGATAATGCTCTTGTCACTCAAATTGGTTTAATTAAACACTGATTGGCCAGTAGCCAGGCAGGCAGGATAGGCAGAGCGAGCAAACTAAGAATGCTGGGAAGAGGAAGGGCAGAGTCAGGAGTTGCCAGGCAGACGCAGAGGAAGCAAGCTGAGAATGTGGAACTGAGAAAAGGTACCAAGCCACATGACTAAACATAGATAAGAATTATGAGTTAATTTAGGTGTAAGAGCTAGTCAGTAGTAATAAGCCTGAGCTAATGACCAAGAAGTTGTAATTAATATAAACTTCTGTGTGGTAATTTGGGAAGTGGCTGTTGGGTATTTGGGAGTTGTTGGTGGAACAGAAACTTTCGCCCACAGAACTCCTAAACATATCTCATCCCAAGGAGATAAATTGCTGGCAATTATATGTTATATATCATTATTAGCAAAACTGATTTAGGTAGCCAGAATTAAAGTGGAGAAATGAGACAGGGAATTTAATAACCCTCCTTTTAAAACACCCCACATTCTCCTTTCTTTGTTGTCTCCATCCCACTGTCAGTTTGCCTGTGCTTTTCCTTTCGTGCCTCAGCTGACTGGAAAACGGCACTGATATTCTAGATGGGCTGTTTCCCTTCTCAGTGCATTTACCTGCAGAGAAGTACGAGGTTTGTGGCTTAACTGGTAATGATACTTCTTCTATTTCTGTGGACACAACATTGCATTCTCTTGACTAAACTTGACCTTCTTTGTGTCCTGGAGCACACTCCTGTAACTGAGTCCCTTAATATGAACACATTACATAGTGAGGATTATAACTCTAACTATAAAAATGTAATTGTATAACAAAATGGAGAATAGCTAAGCTGGTAACTTAGAGGAAGATAAGCAAACTGATGAATATAGCTACAAAAAAGAAAATGCAAGTGCCCTAGAATTTACATTTCTCCTATTCAGATTCCAGGAAGGTAATGCTTTGTGGTATAAAAGATCTTTACCCTAAGGAATGCAAGCACCAAGGGAATCCAGGGATTTCTCAAACCCCATAACTAGACAAAAGCTAAAATCGAATAGTGGTGGAACTTACCTGAAGCCTATCTGGAAAGGAGAGTGGAAGCAGTTTTAGCCGGAAGAGGAGTGAATTCTCAATTGATTTCCACATGCAGTAGATTAAGATCTGAAAAGTCACAAGCATGGACCCAAGGCAGATCAAAACATTGCTTCAGTCAGATTAATCTTTTCTCCTCTCTTTTCCATCTAGCTTGGGTTGGTCTTGAGCCTATCCAATGCTAAGACAAAGTTAAAGTAGTAGGATGACAAGGATAAACCATAGGAACCGAAAGGCTGGGTGTGATGGTGACACAGGACATTTGTCACACCTCATTAATTGCCAACGTTCATTCAGCTGCTCTGAATGGTCAGGCAGGTATCTTCTTTTTCTTTCAACTCTTCCTGTGTGTCTCTCCTAAGTGTAGGCTCCTTGGAAGAGGGCAGCCTTCCCCTATACAGAAAGACGATTCTTCAGTCAAGGACATGGGAGTATCTTTGTTGCCTTACCAGACCTCAGACAAGCTCTCAAAAGAGACAGGAAAGCAAAAGAAAGGAGAGGAGAGGGGATGGAATGGAAAAGCAAGGGAAAGGAAAGTTGAAAGGACAAGAGAGACTAAGGAAGCCAGATAAAGAAAAATAAGTGACAGAATAAAGAAAAATGAAATGGGGGAAGGAAGGAAAGAAGGAGCTTATGTTGATTCTTTAGTTAGAACTTTTTATTAAATAGAACAATCTCTTTGCAAGCCAACAACAAGGGAGGGAAGGAAGAAAGGAGTCTACATGGAATTACTACAGAAAGCTAAGAAATTGGAAGATAAGCATAGAGAGGAACGCTAGGAAATGTGTAAATTGCAGAAACAAGATACTAAGCTAGAAAATACTGGCCAAGCGACTCAAATTGATAAACTAGAAGCGTCAATGCCAAGGGCTAGTGATTTCTACCTATAAATACTTTTATAATATAACCTTGACATTTCTGATAGATACATTGCTACTTAATTGGGTCATTTCTTTGAAAATGTGTTGTGTACCAATAGGCAATAGCTTAGTAGAAACTGTTGACCTTTGGGTTAGAGTGTAGCTTTTTTCCTTCTAAGGTTCTCATATACATACATTCTTTTATTAGGGAATACATGTTTAGACTTATTCTTTATTCCTTTTCAAGATATAGATGAGATTGTTGCTGCATAGTTTAAAGGATAACATCAGAAGCCTGGGTCGCATGTCTGTGGAACTATTTTGGGGGTAAGTCTCTGATTTGAATGCCATATACCTGCAGAAAGAAAAATAAGGTGTGGAATAGGACGCCATCTCATTAAGTGCTGGATAAACAATCTGATCAATGGTAATCAATTCATTGCTTAGGAATCTAGGGGATGGTGAAGCTATTCTGATAGATCTGTAAAAAACAAACAACATGTTTACAAAATTCATAAGCAAGTTATATGCAAAATATATCCTTTGTCAATAACTCAAGTAAATGTAACAAAAGGAATAATTAGAAACATGAGAAATAATTTCCAAAATAGTGAGTTACCTCATGGTATTTCCAGACCTCTAGTAATGAAGCAAGATGGGAGCTAGGTACCTCAAGGTAGGTGTGAGAAGAGAAGACATGTAGTAAAACCTACACATTGATCACCAATATTACAGTGGAAACAGATATTCTGGTTGAGAGGAAAATTAGGGTTATATCAAGAAATCAGGGACACTGAGAAAGATAAACAAGAGTTCTTGTAGTTGTTCATCAGATAACCAAACTGACCAGCTAGAAGTAAGACAGGGAATCTGAAAGTGAGGTGAGTGTGTGCAGGCCAGCTGGCCAACTCTCATGAAGTCCAGAGAAATATATTGATGTCATTGTCAATCTTTAATATATTCTTCTTTGATTCAACTAATTTTAACAGACTAAATTGTAAGTAGGAACAGCTTCTACAAAATCTCCACCTATTTCAGGAAAAAGACTACCTCACATGCAATGAGCTAAACATGAAGTAACCAAGATAGACTTCAGATTCATCTTGGTATCTGTGGTAGCAGTAGGTTCCCTGGTAGATCTACCACCTAGCCACATGGATGTAAGAATACAGGGAGCATAGTTTTATTAGCAACCATGAAGACATCTGCAAGTTCAGCAGTACCAATGGCAGCCAGACCTACTCAAAGAAGTCAGAAACGGAATGGAGGTTATGGGGCTTCAACCACAATTAACTTGGCCAGCTGTACATGATCATCTCCATGACTGGGCCAGAGCAACATGAACAAAGTATGTGGTCCCTCCATTGACTCATCTTCTGTGTTAGTCAGGGTTCTCTAGAGTAACAGAACTTAGAATACAGAACATAAAATAGAATGAATCTCTCTACATATACATGTATATGTATATGTGTGTGTGTGTGTCTGTCTGCATATACATGTATATGTAGAGAGATTCATTCATATATATATCACCATATATTTTATTTAATCCCACATATGAAGGGGATTTATTAGAATGACTTACAGGCTGTGGCTCAGGTAACCCAACAATGGCTGCCTATGAACAGAAGGTTCAAGAATCTAGTAGTTGCTCAGTCAAAAGGCTGAATGTCTCAGCTCATCTCAGTATTTGACATAATCCAAAAAAAACTTGGCTCTATTGCTAATGAAGGAATGAACTTGACAGTGAGGCAAAAGCAATCAGGCAGAATAAAAGAGTTTCCTTCTTCCATGTTCTTTATATCAGCTCCCAGGAAAAGGTATGGTCCAGATTAAAGAGGGATCTTTTCATCTCAAAAAATCTAGATTAGAAGTGTATCTTTGCACTTCAAATGATTTCATTGAGGAAAAAGCCCTCATTGGTATCACAGGTAATTTGGATTTTAGTTAACTCCAGAAGTAGTTGAATTGACAACTAAGAGTAACCATTACACCTTGTGATATGTTCAATGAATCAATAGGTGAATTAATCAATCTCAATAGAGATTACCTCACACCTCATCTAGTTCCTTCCATAAACCCTGTAAAAGACCCTAGACAAAAAGCACAGTGATTTTCCTCCTCCATTGGAGACCCCTTCCATTCCTGGGCATTTTGTATTAGTTTTCCTTAGTTTCTCACATTTCTTTAATTTCCTCTACTAAAGCCTGATTTGGCTTTGCTCACTACCATTTTCATATCTTAATTCATCACCGGTGTGAGTCTATGAAATCCATTGCAGGTTGCATTTGGGAAACATTAAGCGTTTTGGCTCCTTAGGTCCCTGGGGCATGTTTATGTGACCTGAGAGATCTGCAGATATGCACCAGAAGGAAGGGAAATTTAATGCAGCTGCTGCAATTTTTCTGATAATCCACTACCAAGTTTTTCCCCCTTCCTCCCTCTTTCCTTTTTCCTTCTCTAGCCCCTTCCCTTTTTTTCTTTTGTGCTTCTTTGCTTAGGAAATTATTTATCTGCAAAGTGAGACCTTATCCCCTCTTGAAATTGTGGAGCCAATAACAAAACTGAGCAGCAGTTAAGCAATGAATGATTTTTTTTTATTTTTTGCCAAGAATAGGAATAGTTGTAGACACAAGGAGAAATCAATCTCAAAACCCTTGGAGTCGGGATATTATGCATATAGGCATCCTTTCCTAAAAGTAAAAACCAAAGAGAAAAAGAAAAAGGAAGATTAGAGTGGGGAAGAAACTTAGCTAGGTCATTTAGGAAATACTCAAAAATGCTTCCTTCCCTCCTTTTTGTCTCACAAACAAAAAGCCTAAAGTCTTGCTTTATCTACTTATGGAAGAATCTAGTATTTATAGTATAGGATACTTGAGGGATTCAGGGGTCTTCTATTTTCTCTAGTTGTTTATACAAAATAAAGATAGAAATGTATCCTACTAGACGGACCTATAATTCTTCAAAACACAGATAAGTTCTCAGTCTCAGAAGGAGAAAAATGCATAACTGATATTTTGGCTTTGTAACATTTTTGTGTGTGTTACAGGAGCATATTTTTATGCCCTTACATGGAAGATTTTAATATTACCAAGCTAAAAAATAATTTAGTTAATTTGTTGTCAGCTATAAGCTAGAGACTGCTGCAATTTAGAAATATGGTTGTTTTGCAGATAACATGTCCTGCTATAAAAACAAACAAAGAAAAACCTGGGGTAATTGATGAAAAGGTTCTACAGGGGACAGATTCCAGCTTTTGCAGAGTGGGCAAATCCTATGCCATCATGTCAAGTTAACTCTATAAGTCCTCTGTTTTGGGCTGTTGGATGTGAAGAGGCTTTTGAAAAACTGAAATAGGTTATCATAGTTCTACCAGTTTTATTTATTCCAAATTCTGAAAACCCTATATGATTTATCTCATATTAATGTTGCATATTGGATACTTTTTACTGCTGGTTGTACACTGAGAGGAAAACACCGGCCTGGATTAATCAAGACTTCTTGTCTGTGAAAATTCATCCAAAAAATAAAGTAAAATAAATTTAAAAACTCTAAAAAGTGGGTGTTTATGTCTGGAGTGAACTGTGCTCACACATGAGCTGTCAACAGCTTACAGGGCTTTGATGCTTGGTCTGGACTTCAAGTGAATATACATGATGACTGTAACAAGTAACTGGGGAATTTCTTTTTTAAAAACGATGTTTTGCTTTAATGAGAACAAAAATGTCTGATGAGAACTTGATAGCATATTTGTTAGTGACACACCAGCTTCCTGCTGAGTTATGAGTCATTCATGTTACAGCTCACAGAAGACAGGGCAAGGTGTCTGATGGCAAGGATATTGCTGTAGAACTGAAAAGCTGGCATTAAAATACAGCAAAATCTAAACTTAGAAATGCCATTTAATACAAGAAACTTCTGTTCATTTTCTAAAGAATAGGTAAATTTTGTAATTGTGTGTGTGTATTTATATGTGTGTATGTGTTTGTACATATATGTGTAAGGATGTGTGCATGACTGTGTACACACTTGTAGAGGCCCCAGGGTAAATATCTGGTGTCTGCCTCCATTACTCTACACCTTGTTTCTTTTTTATTGATTGATTGATTGATTGATTGATTGATTTAGTGTTTTTGATGTGCACATACATGTTTATCCACAGGGGTATCCATGAAGAGTCTGGAGGTTAAGGTTAGAATGTCTTCCTCAATTGCTCTTTCACCTTATGTTTTGAAACTGGTTCTCACACTGAATCTCAGACTTGCCATCTTGCTGGGAAATTAGCCCTCAGACCTAGATCTGCCAAACTGTGCCACTCAACACTGGGATTTCAGACATCCATGGTCACACCTGGCTTTTAATGGGTGCTAGAGGTCAAATTTTCGTGCTCATAATTGCTGAGCAAGTGCTTGATCCATTGAGCCATGCTCCCAACCTCAATTTTCTAAAAAACATTTTAATAAAAAGATGGGAACTGATGATAAAAGAGGATAGGAATTGTGAGTCTTGCTGCACCACAGTCTTCATGTGCTTTGTTAATAATGGAGTTTCATTCACAAAATTATCTGAATATAAACATTTTAAAGGCAGCAGTAGACTGTTGCTATGCCAACCATCTATATAAAATTCATTCAAAGCCTGAGAGGTATACTACTGGCAGAATCTGTTACTGGATAAGCCCAAAGTGCAGAAAGTTCTTTGACCAACTTTACCAAGAAGCTGGTGGCAGTTGAAGTCTTTAGAATGAATCCTTCTAAAGAGAAACAGATTTTAAAAGTTTTAATTGTTTGGTGTCTGTCTAGGTGGCCAGCAGTCTTTTGATTTTCAAAAGCCGAAGTTTGGACAGTAATACAATTTCAATTAATATATGTCGTCACCACTTTTAGGAGAGTAGAGCACACAAACTGCTTAGAGAACATTATTTCCTTTCTACCATGTATTAATTTTTTTGTAGTTTCTTGTAAGCATCAGTTTTCCATTAAAGCAAATGAATCAAACAGTAAAATGAACTATTTCTCTACTATTCTGCAACCATTATGTGAAAATGGCCTGAGGTTTTATACTCCCCAGAATGTTTGTTAAAACTCTAAGTGGAGTTCAGAAATAAGCATGGAAGGTCTTCTGTTAAAGTCTTCTGTTAAAGTCTTGTGTGGCAGGCCTACAAAGTTGGTACTGAGTTCACCATCCTGTGCCTGGCTCAACTGCATCCTCCCCTAATCAAATCCAATGAAAACAAGGCTTCTCCCTTTCCCAGCAACTGTGAGATGTCAAATCATTTGGACCCAGAATGAATAGTGCAAAGAAGTCTGTTGATTCGAGAATTTTGTCTGCATAAAAACGCTCCCCAGGAAAGAGAAGCTGCCATGGTTCTGGGCTTGGCAAATCCCTTTCAAGTGCTTATGTTGACGCATGCATGGGGCTGAAAAACTGGAAGTACCAACTGGAAACATGGTTCCTTCTTGAAGCCATTTTTTCAGGAGAATTAAACCATATTTTCCACAAAAGAGTCAAAACTTAATTCTTATACAGTGATTGAGCTAAGGTAACAGGTAGCAGCATTTTACCAAACACTGTTATTCTTACAGTTGGCCTTTTTACAGAAAAATTGCATTTTGTTAGAAAATAAACAGGATATTTGTTATATTACTTTTAAATTCTTTACTAATAAGAAATCTTCATTTTTGCTGTGCTCTGAGTTAGAGTACTCAGACAAATTAATATAGATTAATATACTCAGCAACCTGATGGGTGACAAAGCAAAACAAACCATTTTACTGTAAATTTTAGAATAACAAAGTAAAAATGATTGATTTGCATCTTAATACATAGATCTGAAATTTTTGCACAAAAATGCTTTCTCATGTGCTTTGATTAGCGGAGTAATGCAGAAAAGAAATAAATATTTTCTTAGCAAACTTCGACCTAGCATTACAATTAGAGAGTGAACAGGATAGTTCTGTGATGTACTTGCTTAACTTTGGCATGCAGTTTCTGTTCAGTTCTGGAACACACAATAACAAGGTATGATTCAAGGAAGTTTACCCTGACTGTATTATTAATTTGTTCTGGTGAATTTTTGTAGACTAAATTAGTCTTTGAGGTTTAAAACAAAGACATTGTCACTAAGCCCTTACAATGCAATCTGTACCTTTCAATGTGTGGTCCATAATAAAACTTTTGGCATTAGGTAATGGTTATGGATATATTTGTATTTCACTTCTTATCCAAGAGAATTATTAGAGAAGACAAAATAATTAACAAGAGACCTAAACTGTCATTTAGAAGTGGTGCCATTTACATTATTATGTAGGAGAAATTGCTTCTACTGTAATGAATATTGGAGACAAACGGATGAGAAATATTTTATTTTGCCTCACAGCTTGATAGGTTCACACACATACTTCAAAGCTCTGTTGTTTGGATCTGCTGCAATGCAGCACCGTGTGTGCTGAAGCAAAGCTGCTCCTTCACAGCTAGAAGGAAAAGAAAGAAACAGGAAAATGAAAGAGGTGGTAACTCAAAATCCTCTACAGAGGCACAGTTTCAAGGTTTCAGATTCTTCCCCTAGACCCTGCATCTTAAAAGTTCCATCTCTATCCAACAGCCTCTGGTCAGTAGAAAGTTATTACTACGTGTACCTTTGTGGGTAGCAAGGAAGATTCAGTTACCAAAATGACAAGTGATTGTCAGACTCTACTAGGAAAATCCTTGACTACACAGTTAGATGATTCGCCTTCAGAGTTAAACACACTTTAGATGTGAAGGGGATGAGACATTGGACCAGGACATAATGGTGTAATAGAGGTGCAAGCCTGGAATATTTGCATTCAGAAGGCTAGGACGAGTAGATCACAAGTTACAAACAGACCAGTATGGACTCCAGAGTGAAATCCTTTCTCAAAAGTTCAAATGAGAAAAAGAAAAGATAAAGACAATAAAGACCTACCAAATAATATTTACTGACTTGAAAATAAATTTATACATTCAATATGTGAGTAGGAATGAATGCATTGTTCATTAAGAATCTGATATCATTAAACTCAGTAATTCTTCTTTTCTATGCTAACTCTGATAACCGACTTCCTTTTCTAGGATTTTGTTGGTTAAATAGACAGAAAAAATTAGAAGCAGCAGTGGACATGATTAGAAAAATGCAATACCATTTATTTACTAGCCAAGGAGGAGACTGTAATGCTGACTACAGTTTAAATTTAATATATCTAATTCTTCCAAAAAAAATAATGGAAAAGATTTACTCTTCCTTACCTCTGGCCTCTGGTTTCTTAGAGCATTTACCAGAGAAAACCTGAAATTCTTTCCCTGTTTCTGAACAGCTACATAAATGTTTGAGTGCCAAACAAGCAACTAGAAGTTGTAAGAACCATAGATAGCATTCTGAAAACTCCAGGAGATGTTTCTTTTGAAATCTAAACATCTAGGACTAGAGAACCCTATACTCTATCATCTCCCATCTCTACAAAAGGGTAAGATCATAACTTCTTAGACACCTCTTTTCAAGGTGCAAAACAATTTCCAGTCATAGACATGATGTACACACACATATACTATATATAAATATATATAATTTACATATATATGTGCATAAACATGTATGTACAAATTATGTGTATATATGTATATATACATATATATATAGTTTTCCCCTTGGCTAACTAATAATTTAATACAGAATCACCCCAATTTCTAAGTAAATGCAAGAAGTGCATAATGAGACAACTTATGATACTAATGCTCTTACTTAGAGACTATTACCGTCAGAACATATAGGGAATGGACTGCTCCTATTTGCTACAAAATATTGAGATTCTTGACTTTAAAAAGATTATTTTCCTTGCTTGTAACTTGTACTTTTTATGTGTGTATCTGTTTTACCTCTAACTATGTATATACATCATCTGTGTACCTGGATCTCATGAAGCTAGAAGAGGATGTCAGAAACCCTGAAATTGAAGTTACATATGGTTGTAAGCCATCATGTGGCTTCTGTAAACTGAACCTTCTCTTTTGGAAGATCAGTGAAGCTCTTGACCACTCAGCAATCTCTCCAGTACAATTTCTGATTGTTTAATTTAATTTCTCAGAAGATTCCCTATGATAATCATTTTTTGTTTGGTGCTCATTCAGTACCAAAAGTGCTTCTTTTCTTGACTCTTTGTTGGAGTAATAATCTGTGTTAAGGGAAGGTTTGGTTTCATTGATATTTTCCCAACAAATGTATAAACAAAGCTTGGTAACAAAAAATAATAAAAATATATCACTGACCTGATAAAATGGTAAGTCAAATTAACTTATGTATTAATGTAACTGAAATGATTAGCATGATGATTAGGGAAAAATTATCTGTACAATATTGATTCCCTTAATGCATGGACACTGTTTTCATGTACTTTAAATTGTGATCATATAGTGTAAACTATTTTTTCTATTCTAGTCACAGTCTCCTTTTCTTGGATGTATTATCATCTGAAATATTTATTTGCTAGCTCAAACATCTTGATCACTTATGTGCTTCCCTTTTCTGCTGTCTTTTGTTGTGTTTATCATGTTGCAATTAATTTTAAATATTGACCATGGTGGACAAAGTGCCATGAAGGCCACATTTCATTTTATCTTACACCCCACAATACAGTATTCCCAGACTCTCACATGGATGAGCTCATCAGTGCAATCCAATGGAACCCTGCTGAATTGCATTGGTTTTGCAGTTTTGAGGATACAAGCCGTACTTTCCATTTCAAATTAGTTTCTAAACTGTTTGTCCTAATAGAGTATTCAATTGACAGCATAGCTGGCCCTTGGCTCTCAGCTTTAATCTTGGGTACCAACACAAGTTTTCCACATTCTTTCACTGGGAATCTAATTTATGTTGCAAACTCTCTTGAGGAACATTTGAGAAGAGTATGCAAAGTGAGTACTTCAGACAGGTTTTTGCTTCTCAAGAAGCTCTGACAGAGTTTGTGTTTTAGTGTATCCTTGTTTTCTATAGGTCCTACTCAGTAATGATTTAGTGATTGTCATGCTAGAAAAATTTTAAATGTGTTTGGTTGTCTTTGGGCCTGTAATATTTTCTACTGGCTTCATTAGAAACTGGCTTTCATTGCTGTTTTCATTTTGCCATGCAGAATTCTTTGCCTTCACTCACAGCTATTATTTGAAAATAGCCCCAAATACATAACACACACTGGGATTGTTTTATGGATTCATTCCAAAAGCACCTACTCCCAAATTTAGCTTATTATAACTTTAATTAATCACAATGGTTTTTAGTTTTGTTGCAAATATTACTTTATAATTTAGTCTAAACTTTCTGGTTTGTCATTATATGTTGTCACTATTTTGACTTGTCATTGCATATTTGTTACATATTGCTGTTATATCCTTAAGTAGTATTTTATTTAGTTATAGATCAATAGTGATTCACTTGCAATATGTCCATATGTGTTCTCTTGTTTTAATTGTCTATTTTAGGAAAGAAACTTTAGAACAATTTATGAAAATTAAGCAGAAAGTATAGAATGTGCCCATATCTTGCTGTAGAAGGATTGGCTTAATAAAAAGCTGATTAGCTAGTAGCTAGGCAGTAATTATAGGCAGGACAACCAAACTAGGAGAATGATAGTAAGAAGGAGGGCAGAATCAGAGGAGACACCAGCCACTAAGGAAGCAGGACACATAGAAAATGAGGTAACAAACCATGAGCCATGTGGAAAAGCATAGATAAGAAATATGGATTAATTTAAATGTAAGAGTTAGGTAGTGATAAGCCTGAGCTATCAGCCAAACATTTATAATTAATATTAAGCCTCTATGTTGGTGATTTGGGAACTGGAAGGCAGGACAGAAACTTCCACCCACAATATCTGTCCCTCTTCTCACCTCCGTATCTCTCTATCATTAATATATTGCATTGGTTTAGTGCATTTATTATAGTTCATGGGTTAATAATGCTCAAACTTTATCATTAAATAAATTCCAAAGATTACATGGAATTCATCATTTGTGGGATTAGTTCTTTGGGTTTTTTTTTTTTTTTAAGTGCATCATGGATGCATTACCATCTCATGTAGTAGAGTTTCACTGCCAAAAATAGCCCCTGTGTTCTACTTAATTATTCTTCTCATAGCAACTGATTGGTGATTCTGCCATTTCCATATGGTCATGTACTTTAACTCATATTCTATCAAATGCATAACCTCTTTAGACTTCATAGTGATTTGCATAAGAACAACCCCCATGGACTCACATGTTTGAATGCTTGGCCCGTATAGAATGGCACTATTAGGAAGTGTGGTCATATTGGAGTAGATATGGCCTTGTTGGAGGAAGTGTGTCACTGTAGGGGTGAGCTTTGAGGTCTTATATACTCAAACTAGGCCTAGTGTGGAAGTCTACTTCTGCTGACTGCAGATCAAGATGTAGAATTCTCAGCTCCTTCTCCAGCACCACATCTGCCTGCATGCTGCTATGTTTACCACCATGATGATAATGGACTAAGCCACCCAATTAAATGCTTTCCTTTATAAGAGCTGCTGTGGTCATGGTGTATCTTCACAGCAATAGAAACCCTAAGATAGACTTCAATAAACATTTAAATTTCTTTCATTTCTTTCATTGTGGCTTGTCTATCACATTTTATTGTTGAACAGTATTCATTTGTGTTGCTCCTTTACAATGTGTTTATCCACTCATCCATTGAAGTCCTTGTACATTTTTCCAGTTTGGGGCAATTATAATATTTGTATGTAGGATCTTTCTTCCTGCTGCTAAGCTTCCTACCTGCCTTCCCTTCCTTCCTTCCTTCCTTCCTTCCTTCCTTCCTTCCTTCCTTCCTTCCTTCCTTCCTTTCTTCCTCCCTCTTTACTGCCCATCATCCCTCCCTCCCTTCCTTCCTTCTGTATTTACTTTCTGTGGCAGAAGGATCTGTTCAGTTCTGTCCCAGCTGTTTACAAAGCCTAGCAGAATTTTCATCTGCTGCTTCTCTTGTCCATTCATCTGGACTTGCTATCCCTCCATCTACCTGCCTTCTGATTCACCCTTCTGGATCTTTCATCAACATGTCTCCCCATTCATCTATCTGGACCCACTCTTGCCACTTCATTTCTGTACCTGGACTTAACTCTAAAACAATGCTCTAACATGTTATCCCATAGAAGTGCCAGCAGGGTCTCTCTAGAGACTATTATGTCATGAGAGAATGTGTTTCTCCCAGTTTGGCCTCTCTGGGATCTTGGCTTCTTTACCCCTGTACAAATAATTTGTAACCTATGCACATGGATGAGTATAGATATATTTACTGTGTGATATACAATATATGCTCTGAAAGTTTATATTAGTCATTCATATTGAAATAAAATGGCCTGTGGTCAGTCCAACCAGGGACACAATTGAAAGCAGGAGCATCTGGAAAATGTCTGTGAATGAAACTGCAATGCCTTGTAAATGTATTGTCATTCAATGAATTCTGACATTCTTTAAGGACACAAATCTGTTCATTAATGTTTCTGATGCAGCCTGTTCACAACAGCTACAAGAGGCCATACTAGGATGTTTCCTTTCTCTGGGTGAGGGAAACCCTGGTAAAATACTCTCCTTGATGGCAGTATCTTTTATTGAGGATTACAGACTTACCTGGCTGTATTTCAAAATGCGGCTTTTCTTTTTTGAGGCCAGAGGGGATTTTTTTCTTTAATCTTCACTCTAAAAACTGGTCAGTCTGCTAGAATTAAAACCCAGGAAGGCATGGGGCTTCCCTAGGAGATTTTATGTCAGACTACACAGGTCACAGGCTCCAGAAATGAGAAGTTAGGTCTTCAATGCTTCTGTTAGCTGCTGGCCCCAGAATTGGTTCCTTTTTAAGCTGTGAGGCTATCTTCCACTTTATCTTTTTTCTTGTATGAGGGTTTGTGCTGAGCCTCAATTCCCAAGTGGATTTAAAATGAATTGATTTTTCAGATTTGTCAGTGTTTTACTTATGAGGAAATGATTAATGAGCTCTAAATTACCTGTCTGTCTGACGACAAGGCAAGATAGAAAAATAGGGACAATGAAGGGGTCATGGTAAGGAAAGGGTCTTAGAGTCTGGCTGAAATTTCTTGTGAGCTAAGAATAAAGAGTTCCAGTACAATGGACACTAGCTCTGAAGGATGCTAATAGAGACAATATTCCCTTCACAGAGAGTCATTTCTACAGAAGAATGTTAAGGTAGCCACAAAGCACGTGTATGCACCTTGAGTATGGCCTTGGTCCTTTCTCTATTATCTTCTAGAAATCTCATAAGTGAGACTAGTTAAGTCCTTTTACAGAGCAAAACATCTGAACTCGACATATAACTCTTATGACCAGGGTATTACTTTATCAGCTATAATTCTGTCAGATGGTTTTGGGGAACCAAGCTGAGATCTCATTCAGTTCCTTATCAACCCTTTGAGAATGTAACTACACAGTCTGCCTAAATCCTACATACAATTAATTATTCTAAGGACAGTTAAGCAAGAATCTCTTTTGAGAAACTCACATCCATACTGAAGTGTATACTTCCAGCCCTAGAAAGTTAGAAAGAGCAGGTTCATAGGCTCACTGTCATTCTCAGCTAGACAGCACAGTTGAAGCTAACATGGGGTACATGAGACCCTATCTTATCTAGCTTCCGCTGTCAACCCAGTGCAAGTTAGAGTGGACTGGGAAGAAGGAACCTCAACTGAGAAATTGTCTAGACCCCATTGGCCTGTAATTATGTCTAGGAGGCATTGTTTTCAATTGATGATTGGTTGTGGGAGGGCCAAGCTCATTATGGATATCACCATCCATAGCATACAAGTCTGTGCCATATAAAAGAGTTACCTGACCATGAGCATGAGTGCAAGCCACAGAGGGGTCAATAAGCAGTGTTTTTCTAAGGTTTCTGACTGCCCTGAATGAAGAATGTGACCATGAAATATAAGCCAAATACACCCTTTCCTTCCCCCAAGTTTCTTGTGGTCAGAATATCTTATCTCAGCAACAGAAAAACAAAAACCAGCCACTGCATTAGCAATAAAAAACATTAGGATACAAAGGGAAGATTATAGCATCTCTGTAACTTCAGCCAGAATAAATGGGACAGAGAGACAGACATGAAGTCAGAGATGTCAGCCTTCCACCCCAGTGTTCGTGACCTTGTGAGCTCAAAGGAAGAATCAATGTTAAGTCCTTTCGTTTGCTTGTTTTGTCTGTTTGTTAGCAAAAGCAGCTTCTAGTTGATGACTTCATTGTCTAGTTTCTTTCGCAGTCTTATTGGATAAAATTATTGGAACATGTAATAAGCAGCAGGTTTTGCTAAAAACAGCGTTGGCTCCTCACTTATATGTCTTCCTGCAGCTCTCAAATTACCAGGATTTTTTCACTTGCAAAATCAGAGTGTTTAACAGGAATTCAGGAGCTTGTGTCTTGAAACTGACCTCTTAAAGGAAGATACAAAGAGATTACATTCTCCGTTGTCACAGAAGTAGAGCTATGAACAAAGAATTCTGCCAAGCCCAGGAGGATCTGGAATCCTCTATCCCACAAACAAAATTCTTTTCTCTCTTAAAACAGGGATCTCTCAGACCCTATTTTCTTCTTAGTGGATTTAAAGGAAAAAAAGAAAAAGAAAAACTAATGTGGAGACAAACTGATTGAGTTTCAGGTCCCTTGGAAAAACAAATAAACCTAACAAAAGGAATCCTATACTGCTGGGTGCTCCCCCTCTGAAACTTGAATTAGGCACAGACCACACCTAAATAGGCAATTTCTGAGAACAAACCAAACACCAAGAGATCCTTTATTAAGTGAGGTAAATACACAGGATGGCTGAATCTGAATGGGGCAGAAACAGCAACAAACAGCTTTCAAAGTGTTAGTTTTAAGAGGGAAAAGAGGGGAAGAGGTCTGTGTTAGAATGGCCCAAGACATATTGTTAAGTTATGATTGGGCATTTTAATTAGGCTTGTCAAAATAATGAATTTTGATTGTTGGACCTTGATATTTTAATAGTTGGACCTTGGTGATCAGCCTCAGGAAATAGTCAGCCATAACAAAGTAGCCACTCAAGGGAATAGACCTTGGTGGCTAGCTTTAGGAATGCAATCTAATGGTTTAGCAAGGGAGAGGGAAGGGGAAAAGGGCCAAACTTGCCAGCTCCATGTTTGCCTTGCTCAGGCCTGTGTTTACCATGCTTGGGCCTGCTAGAGTCCTTCATTTAAGTCATGATTAATTTTACATGCAGCTTAGCTTTTGTGGTGGTTTGAATGAGATGCCTTCCTTAGTTTCAGGCATTTGAATACTTGTAGTGATGTTTGGATAGGTTTAGGAGGTGTGGCTTTGCTGGAGGAAGTATGTCACTGGGGTGTGCTTTGAGTGAAGAACCAAAGCACCCCCATTTCAAGCAAGCCCCTCACCCCAGCTTGAAACAGGCCTGAGTTTCAAAATTCTCAGAGCTGCTGACATAGGTCCCAGGACAAAGTCAGGATGTTTGAAGAGTCATCTGGTAGCAACTGATTAACC
>CABHPQ010146222.1:0-21743 GCA_902168405.1 Peromyscus aztecus
GGCCCTGGCCTACAGAGCAAGACCCCATCTGAAAAACATAAATAAATAAAAATTGTTTGTCCTCAATTAAATATTTGTTGTTCCTGTGAGCACTTCTGATGCTCCAGGGAGGACATTACTAATCTACTTTATCACTGGTTCCCAAGATCCTATCCTTTTCACAGAGTGCTCCAAGCAGCCCCTAAGCAAACCATGACGGACTCTGTTGGTCTTCCCTAGATGAATGGGGCAGAGCACCTACAACCTAGTCCTATCAGCCACATTGACCTCTGAGATACCGGCGTGTCTTCATGGTCTGTTCATCCACTCACTTATTCTACATGTGCTTTTGAGACTGGCTGCACTCAGAGCTCCAGCCCAGTCCAGGACTAGACACTGGTGATGAGCAGTGAACCAAACAGGCAGACATTCTGTCTTCAGGCAGGTCTCCTTATGATGGAGATGGTGGAGGAGACAGAATGCACAAATGAGTGACTGGAACACACAGTTTGTGGGTGTTGGAAAGAAAGCAGAGCCGAAAAGTGGCCCATGGAGTATTGTACATGGCAACGGAAGAAGCCTGTAATTTTAACTAAGATTGTCATGGAAACATGTGTGGAAAGGGATAAAGGGGGTGAAAGGCGAGGATGGGGGTGGCCCTACGCCACCCTTTCAAAGTTGCCTAGGGGAGTGAAATGGTATTTATAAGAAAATATTTGCCAAGGTGTTGACTACGTTTATGAAACACACCCTGTTGAAGCTAGCCTCTGCCCTAATACCCACCCTAAACATCAGTGTTTTTGTTGATTAGTCTGACGATGGGGTAATAAGCTCTTGCAATATATGCAAAAGGAATGCAAAGAAGCTGTAAAGGGAAATTTCCAATTAGCAAAGATATTGATTCTGTGACATGGTTGTAAGTTACGTTGGGAAAGTGCTAGAGTTAAAAGCAATAACACATTTCTCAGGGCCAGCAAGATGGCTCAGTGTGTATAGGTGCTTGCTGCCAAGCCTGATGACCTGAGTTCAATCCCAGATCCACGGGCTGGAGAGAACTGACTCCATTGCAATGTGCTTTGATCTCCATATGTGCACTATGATTCACATATATACATTTATATATGCATATATATATACTTATGCATATGCATATATATAATAAATCAATTTAATAAAAAGGTTTTAAATAAAAAAAACTGGCTACTCAGTTAACAACTGGAGACAGGACAATCATGGGGCACTAGAAAGTAGTTTGTTGAAAAACAATGGCAGATCTTCCAGAAAACTTGTATTACTCCTAAGTATTTTCACAAGCGTGGCCCAGTTTGTGACCATCTGTAAAAATCAAATGCAAAGAAGTGAAAGTTTTATCTTGTTCAGGATTTTTATTTTTTATATAAGAAGAAATTGCAAAAAGTCAGAGCAAGCTGGATTTACTCCTTATTACCCTGTGGAGCTGGTGTGGGGTTAATACCATAAAGGAAAGTTAGAAATAGCTTGTGTTTAAATATATTGGTTTCCAGCCAGCCCCCACTATACCTCATCTACTCTTTAGAGCACAGCTCTAGGCTTTGCTTCAAGGGACCCCATTTACTTGAGTCCATTTCCCATACCACTGATGTTGCACTACAGGGGCGAGGTGAGCTCTGGGGGTGAGGATGTCCCAGAGGTCACATGGCAAGAGGCAGCAGAACCTTCATGATGCTTTTTCTGGTGCCTCCCGAAGGAGCCCAGTGTCGAACTAAAAGGCCCCTCTGGCAGATTCATGGTTTGAACCCACTCGGGAAATCAGGGCTTCCCGGCAGTTAATCGCAAAACCAGCAGAGTGGCTGTTTTGGAAAGATAGTTTTTATCTTTTAATAAAAATTTATTGACACCTAGAAAAGTTAAGTGTGGACATGATTCTGATTTAAGAAGCATTCATCACAACTGATGGTGGTCCTTCAGATTGGTAGTGTTCACTCAGAGGACCTGAAAAAGGGGCAAGAAGTGCTTATTTATTTGCAGGGTGTTAACGGTGATGCTCAGAGCAGTGTTCTATCAGTGTATGGCGGTGTATCTCTCTTGATTAGGGAGCAAGCTATGCCGCATTTAATGTCAGACAAGCCATTTTGGGGGCCATATTTTCCCTTTCACTTTCCAGGCCCTGAGAGGAGAAATAAATGCTTTCTCTGGTTTCTGTTTTGTTCTTTGTGGACACATTACCTCTCCTTATTTGACCTATGGCTTGAAACCTCTTGGTTTGAAGCAGAGCCTTGTTGAATTCTGAATTTGCATTTCTGTCAGGGATATTTTATCTGCCATTCATTGGGAAGTGTCAATGGACAGATGGACAGGCCTATGACTAGCTGGGGCTGAGATTACTGAGAACACCGGGAACTGATTGCGGAGCCTGTACACATGACTTTGCCTTTAACACGAAGGTTGTATGGAGTTGGTCTATCTGCTTTTCCAGGCAAGGTAGGAGCAGAGTTGGTGCTGCCGCTTACCTCTTTTCCATCACAGTGGGTGACATGAATGCTGTTTCTGTGTGCATTATGCATGATAGTCAGCTCAGCCTGTACTCAAGGTAGCTTCTAGAACTTTCCCTCTCTTTGCTACACTGTGGGACCCAGCGAACACACATTCTGATGTGGTCTCTGCTGCATTGACTTCTCCAGAAGGGTGTGGTTAGGAGTGTGGCCAACAGAGATTAAAAAGCCCGCCTTGCAGTTTCCTGTGTGGCTGTAGCAGAAATCTTAAAAGTTCTTATTAATGAAATCAATCCTGAGCCAGTTATTGGGGTGAACGCTGTAAGATCAGAGAGACAGAACAAGACACAGCTAACCTCACCTGGTCAACTTCTCAGCTAATCTTGTTTCCTCAGAATGGAAGCTTCTGAGTCCTCATCCAGAATGAATCTCAGCTGAACTGCTGCTGCAAAGCCTGAAACCTTAACCAGTCAAATGCTTCTAGTTTCTGGTCTTCACGCCTTATATACCTTTTTGCTTTCTACCATCACTCCCTGGGATTAAAGGCTCACTTTCTGGGATTAAAGGCGTGAGTCACCATGCTTGGCTGTATCCTTGAACAGATGGATTTCTGCCTCTGGAATGCTAGGACTAAAGGCGTGTGCTACCACTGCCTATCCTAAGTATCTAGTGGCTTTTCTGTTCTCTGACCCCAGATAAGTTTATTAGGGTACACAATATTTTGGGGAACACAATACCACCACATTTCCTCTCTTTTTGTCTAAAATTTAAAAAAGCTTATAACGAATACAAGAAAAATTATATCTAATAAGTATATACAATATACACAGTCAAGATTACATTAATGATGTCTAGTCCATTAACATTTGACAGATTCAGGCAAAAAAACTCCATTAATATATAACAATGTCCAGTCCAGTAACATTGGGTAAACTCAGACAAAAAGTTTCATTACTTATCCTATTTAAAACAAGTAGTTCCCTTTTAAAAGTAGATTCAAAAACTGACCTTTTTATCTTATCATGGCTGTGTGATCTGGGGAGAGTTTTCTGCAGTTTCCTCATTTGCTAAATGGAGGCCGTGGAACAATGCTTACTCCTTGGGCTTGTTCTGAGGGTTAGCAGAGAATCTGGAGGAAGTTATACATACCTGAAGGTGCTTATTGTCAAGCACGAAGTCAATGAATGGTAGCCATCTCGTTGTCAATGTCATCAGGGGTAGTAATGGCACCTTCATTAGCAGTATCATTGGCTTCTTTGTCATCATACTTGGTTTTCTCATTGGTTAGTTGAAATCAAGCCACTTAGGGGCTGGGGTTGTTATGCCCAGATCGTGGGGACCCTCAAAGACCACCACAGAGACAGAATCCCATATGTAAAAGCAAAGAGCCTTTATTTTCAAGCTCGGAGCTCGGATTCTCTGTCCGATGCAGCAGTGAGAACAGAGAGCCCTGAGCCTGGGCAAGGTGGGTTTTTTTTTTTTTTATCATAGCAGAGGTTGAGGTGAGGGGTTTCTAGGGTTCAGGACCCTGACTGGCTGACATTTGTCTAGGGGTATAGGAAATGTTTGGAATGTCAGGGATTTCCCCTTAGATTAGGGCCTTCTTGGGTGGGGTCATCTTAAGGCTTTTCCTGGGTCCAGGTGCTGCCTGCCAGAAGCTGTGTCTGGGCTTCTAAGCCTGTCATGGCAGCTGTGTGGTCAAGCTGTTTTGCCCCCACCCCCCACCGACCCACAGAGTATGGCTCAGTGGTGCCAGTGCATGCACAAACCTTCTGGTTCTGCTCCCAGTCCTACAGAAACAAACATGGAGCTGAAATCAAACTACTGCCTAGTCCTTGGGTCATAGCCGTCCAACTTTGGTTTGCTAACTCAGTCTTCCCTGCTGTGTGGCCAGCCTGGCTTAAGTTGAGGACTTCTGGTACCCAGAGGAGCTCATTTCTTTCACAACTGGTTCATCTTAGTTCCAGGGAGGATTTTAAATACAACCAACTTTGGCTCTAAAAGTCTGTAACATTTAAGATAGATTGCCTGTCTTGGCTTCATTATCCACATCTGAAATGATGCATCATCCAATTATGTAAGGAATGTTTTCTTACTGTTTCTTGGAAGTATTTTAGATCAATTAGGACCTTGCTTTCCTTCATGCAATCATGAAGACCCCAGGCATTGTCTTCCCACCTTGTATCTGAACGAAGATACTTTCTACAGGGGAGAAGGCATGATTTCCCTGTAGTCTTCATTTTCCACCTGACCTTTGTCTCTGGCTGCCATTCTCCACCAGGAAGCCTGCACTGCTATGTCAGGATGCTCCTCTCTGAGACTCCCACTCCTTTTATTGCTTGTGAGATGAGTATTAAAACATCTCAGGATAGAGGATGCTATAACTCAGGGTCAAGTCACCAAAAATGATACCAGCATTGAGACTGCCAGTCTAGAAGTGGGACTGAGTTGGACAGACTGTTGACACAATAGCAAACAAAACAAAATGTCTCTAAAATATTAGCTGACAGTAGCCATTGCCCTGTGACTATGTCATTCAGATTCTGTGTCCTCATCTTTCTGCAGTTGAGAAAGCACAAGGTTGAGGGCTAGGGATGTGCACGAGGATGGCAGAGGTCAATGACAAAGATGTTGCTCTCAATGAGCTCACCGTGCTCAGATGAAAGGGGGATGCACCATTCACTATTTTTAAACCAAGACAGGTAGAGATGGGCACAAAGTGAAGGTGCCTCGTTCTGGGGCAGAGAACAGGGAGGAACAATAGATTTGAAGAGCCTATCGGGGAAGTCTTGGGGAAGAAGCTGTTTGTAGGGAAAGTATGAAGCAGAGAAGACACTGTGATGTTAGCTAGTGCTGGAAGGGGCTCCAGGCAGAGAGGGAGCTAAGGTGAACCCAGAGGGGCAGGAGGGATGTAGAGCAGGTTCACAATAGACTCATGCAGGGAAAGAGCAGGGTTGCGCTAGTACTGTGTCTGGGACTGGGCATATCTCCTCTGTCTGAACTCAGCCCTTGTTATGCGTGCGTCCCTGAGTTCTGAGATGCAGGTCTTGCGTGACAAAGGGAAAGTAGTATGAGCCTGAGAGCTTTTCACCTTGTGCTGAGATTTGAAGGGCAGGGAAGAAATAAATGTCTCCCACGAGGCCAATAATGATGACACTAGATTGTGGATGGTGAACTCATTCCGAAGGTTCCAACGGAGATCCAGGCAGCCTGGCTGTAAATCACGCTGTGCCAGGTCTCATGGCGTATTACTGGCTGGCTTGGCACATTCTCTCTGGAGGAGCAAGGACAGCGGTCCAGGATGTAAATTGCAGCTCAGCAGAGAACTGCAAATCTAGAGGGGTACCCTGGGGTTCCAGGACCCCTCACTCCACAGAGGGAAACTGAGACTTTGATCTCAGTCACACAGGCAGCTGGCATGAAGAACTGGCACAAAATTCCCCCAATATTTTTGCTGGAGATTGTTTTCCACCTTTACTTTGAAGCTAAAGCATCTTGCAGCTGTGCACTGTTCTAATCCCTAACTTCAAAGGACAGCTGTTCCCATCTACCATCCTGGTCACTCATTCCCAGCATGTCCCCTTTGCTCTCCTTGCTTTAAGAAGGTCCAGGCAGTCCAGATGCTGGGGAGAAATCCGCTTGGTTTGCCTCCCTGGGAAATCACAGGATCTTTACAGCTTCCAAAGGAGATAGTTTTTCCATCATACTCATTGATCAAGCATGGTCGAGAAGAGTCTATTCAGGGCTTTCATGGTAGACACAGGAGTCACTGTGGTGGGACTTGAGTTGGGTAGACAAGGCAGGGTCTACGACAGGAAAGTGGGAATTTATAGACAAGGAGCAGGGTAGGATTTTTCAGATGTAAAGTGACTAAGGGAAAACCTTACAGGTAAGGAGGTTTCTACTAAGCCAATCATGGTGACTGACTCATGGTGCTGGAGATGGGCCAGGGTACCAGTTTCCCCCTGGGGCATATGGAGGGGAGGGAACTTGATCAGATATAGAGGGAAGGGGACTTGGTCAGATATGGAGGAAAGGGAGATTCTTACTAAACTGACGGAGAAGACTCTTTGCTAACTTTGGATCTTACAAAGATGTGTCTTGCGGAGAAGGTTCTGAAGCCTGAATAAAGGTGGGCCAAGTGAATGGAGATGGTCAAGGTAAGGAGCCAACACCCTTTAAAACCCAAGTGCTGGGCAGTGCAGGGCTGTCTGCAAGGTTCCCTCTACCTGGCTAACTTTCCCATACCGATCGAGACTGGAGGAGACTTCAGCTGTCCTTAGAACTAGAGGTTTTCTGTTTCTTCTTCTGACTCCGTGGGAGTCAAAGCATCTTTCCACCCCCATCCCCCCAGCCGGCTGTTTGAAGCTTCCCCAGTGACTTGGAGACAGACAGTAGCTTTGTTTCTTCCTTACTCCCTGTGTCTCTCCAGAGGCTACTTGCTTTGTGTCTGAGCTGGAAATGGCTAGGGAGTTCTCTGTCAGACTTGGAGGGAGCTGGGATGCGGGGCAGAATGGAGAAAGGAGAGTGTAGCTGAGGATGTTTGAGCTGTGTTTCATAGAAGGGGGTATGAATACAAATTAGAAAGTCAGGTCAGTGGGACACTGTGGGGACTGGAGTGCAGGCTAGTAGGGCCTGTGTTCTTGCTCCAGGGTGTCAGGGTGTGGACACAGTGGAAGCTCTACCATCCAGCCATTCCCAGGGTAGGCTGGGGTGGAGGAGGGGTCATTGGAAGGCAATTGGACGATGGATTCTTCATTTTGTGTCACTGTGGCAAAATGCCAAACGAAAGTAACGTAAGGGAGAAGGGTTTTATTTTGTCTCACAAAATAAGCTTGAGCTGGGACAGTCCATCATGGTGCAGAAGGTATGGTCTCAGGGACAGCTTGTGGCTGGGGCAGTGGTGGTATAGCATGAGGCAGCTGGTTACACTGGGTGAGCAATCAGCAAATGAAGAGAGAGGAAAATAAAGAGGCTGCAAGCAGGGTCAGGATACAACCCCTATGACTCACTTCTGAGGGGCCCGCCCCCTTCAGGTCCCCTGAAAGAGCCAATCCAAGCTTATTCCAGGTGAATGATAAAGATTCCCACTGGTGATGCTCTCCTCTGCTCTATTTTTGTGTGTCTTTGCATGCATTGCACTTGTGTGTGTGTGTGCATGGCATGTAGGTGTAGGTCAGGGTCAACTTCAGGTAGTATTCCTTGGGTGTCATCCCACCTGGGCTTCTGAGACAGCACCTCTCCTTGGCTAAGCTAGGGAGCCCTAGGGATCTGCTTGTCTCCACCTCCCCAGTACTAGGATTTTGTGTGCATCGCAGCACAACTTGCTTTTTAAATGTGTGTCTTGGGGCTCAAACTCAGGTCCTTGTGTTTGTAGAGTAAGCACATCACTGAATCAGTTACCTTCCCAGCCCTTCCCTTTGCTACTTTTAGGGAATCAAGCAGCCCCAGAGCCAGGGACTGTCGTAATATGGCTCATGTGTTCTCTGTCTCACACCTCTGCATGCAAAGTAGGCCATAAAGCTCCATCTCTGTAGGAAGGGTTGCCGGGAGGAAGGGGTGATGACTGAGGTCCCAGGAACTCAGGTCCCAGGAACTCAGGTAGCTACTGAGATGCCAATGGATGGATAGCTTTTACCACCAGCAGTTGAGGTTTGTGGTTTCTGACTTAAAAAACAAATACTCGTTTGAGTAGGAATGTTGTATCATCAGTGTGTGGAGCCTTGGGCTGTGGCTCAGACTCAGATAGAAACCAGTTGGGGCAGACCAGGCAAATCTCCTTCACTCTTTGGGTTGCATCGTCCCTGTTTATACCGATAATTATGAATCTGATGCCAGAGTTTCCTGGTTACTGAGTCCCGGGCCGGTTCTTGAGCTTCACGCAGGCTTTCTCTTGATTCTATCACCTTCCATGCTGCAGCAGCTGCCTGAACCCCTGAGAGTAGGGGAGGGAAAGGCTGGGGAGGTAACTCAGTCAGTGGTGTGCTTACTCTACAGAAGTAGGAGCTGAGGAGGACGCAAATGCTGGAAGAAAGCCAGAGGTATGGGATCCCGGTGGAGTTAGAGTTACAGGTGGTTATGAATCACCTCCTGATGGTACTGGGAACCAGGCTCGAGTCCTCTGCAAGAGCAGTACATGCTCTTAACCATTAAGTCCTCTCTTCAGCCCTCCCCCCTCCCCGCCTTTTAAAAATTTTACTAAGTACACGTGTTTGCAGTGACATGTGGCTAATGGAAGGAATGCTGTTTTTCTACTACAGTGATATAGAATGTTTCCTGTTAAAATTTATGCACAAAGGGCGGGTGATCTAAAGAAAGAAAAAGAGCTTGAGGAAATAAGTGGTGATGTAGCTTGCATGCAGTTAGGAAGGAAGAGAGGAGAGGGAAGAGCTCAAGGTGAGGAGATACATCCGTAGTCCTAACTCTTCATTCATAGTGTAAGTGCAAGGAGTTGAGGTCAGTGGATCTGTGCAGCTGTGTTGGAACTAGGGCTCCCTCCCCCTGGTTATGAGCTCTCTATCTACCAGGGCTATGACCTTAATCCTTCCTGATACGCTTCCTAAAGCTCCAAGTACTGGATCTGTTAATTAGAGTCCTGCTCAACAAATACTACGCCTCCTAAAGCTTCCATTCAAGGATGAAAATAACGTATTCTCCTAAAAATTGCTTGTCATGGTAGCTACTTTGGAATTATGGGAGCATTAGACACAGTACTAGCACCACGGGTTTTTCTCTTGATTTATAGAATAAGTGTGTGCTGGAAAAGATGACATAAAAATCAAATTTGTTCAAATCAAATCTCATTTTTCCATCGATTTACTTTATCTCAGAAGTGTTTTAATCTTAATTTTTGAAAGTCTCACACTTGACAATTGCTTCAAGGTTTTAACCCATCCCCCTGATAAAGAGAGAACGCCAGCCGGAGCGCCTGAGAAGGTGGCTGCCACATCTGATTCTGCCACCAACTCACTCTGTGACAGCAGGGTAATCCTGAATGTCTTTGCTCCTCAGTGTTCCAAATAGAAAGGATGGCTTGGGAGGTCGGGGCAGGAGACCCTCTGAGAGCCTCTGTATCTGGTGCCACAGGCTGGTTGACTTGATACTCTTGACCTCTTGTTTTGTGCCCAACCCACGGGTGGGGTGAGGCTATATTTCAGGAGGGTGGCAGCAACTGTGGCTTGTAGAAATGTCACTGAAATGCCCCGAGGCATTGTGGGCTTGGGGGTAGAGACCAGAGCCTTTCCTCTACCTCTAGTTCCATGGGCTTCCTCGACTTTAAGTTCTGAGCCCCATCATCTCCCTTACATTGCTATTCTAGTTTTATTTTGCTTCTTAAGATTTCATACATGAGTACTGCATTTATATCATTTTCACCTGTCCTCTCCCCCTCCAACTCCTCCTGAGTCCCCCTGAATTCCTCTCAAATTCATGACCTCATCTTCTTTATTATTGATGCATTTATAATACACATACACATACACACACCACACCCCCCCACACACATATATAAGAGCTGAGTCCATATAGTGTTGCTTGTATGCATATGTGTTTAGGGCTGACTACTTGAACTTGGATGACCTATCAGGGGCTTGTCCCTCTCTCTAAAGAGTCATTAATTACCTGTAGTGCCTCATCTAGGGTGTGGCCTTGTGGTATTTTCCCTCACCACACTGTCTTGCCAACTGGTGTTGTCATAGTGCAGGTCTTGTTTTGGCAATTGTGTTGTTGAGATTTCTGGGGTGCACCTTTCCTGTTCTATAGAAGACACTATCACTCAGCCTATGTCCTGGTCCTCTGCCTCTTACAATCTTTCTTCCTCCTCTCCCACAATGTTCCCCGAGCCGTAAGTGCAGGAGTCATGTTGCATCTATTGGGCCTGGTACCCCATGGTCTGTTGTTCTCTTCATTTTGACCAGTTGTGGTTTCTATGATGGTCTTCATCTGCTGAAAAAGAAGCTTCTGTGATGAGGGATGAGAGCAACACTTATCTATGTATTAAGTATTTAGAATGTTAGAAATTATACTGTTTTAAAGGTGGCAGTAGCTCTCTTCTAGGGTCCAAGACATCACCAGCCATGTGTAGGTGGCTAGGTTTCCAGCACCAGGCATGAATTCCCTCTTATTAAATGGGTCTTAAGTCCAATTAATGGCTATTAGTTATCACCAAGATATTAGTGCCATTATTGCAGCATTGGGGATATCTTGCCAGGTTGGTCCTTGCTGTGGTTTGTGGGTAGGACTATTGATTGCTGTGTGACCCAGCTATACCACTCCTTGGCATATGCTCAAAGAAATTGATATCCTACTCCATAGATACGTGTTCAACCACATTCATTGCTGCTCTACTTACAATAGCTAGGGAATGGAAGCAACCTAAATATTCTTCAACTGATGATTGGATGATGAAAATGTGGCTCATATGCACAATGGAATTCTATTCAACTATAAAAAAAATAAAATCATGAAATTTGCAGGTCAATTGATGGAGCTAGAAAATGTTATACTGAGTGAAGAAATCTAGACTCAGAAAGACAAACAGCACATGTTCCCTCTTATTTGTGGTTCCTAGTTCTGAGTCTTCTGATATGAGTAAATAACCTCTGTGTGAGAATATAACCTGTAGGAACTGCTGACTCTGGGAATGTAAAAAGGGACCCTGGTGGGGAGTACTGTATGAGGAATAGGAGGGGACAGGTGCTGAGTGGGGAAAAGGGAAAAACAGGAGGACTTTCACTAGGGAAGGGAGAGGGAGGGTAAAAGAGGGCGGAAGGATAAGTAACATAAGTAGCACTAAAGAATATTTGAAAATCATAGAAGAAAAACATACATATGTAAGCGTATGTATGTGTGTGTAAAAATTATATATGTGTGTATGTAAAAAAGTGTGTGTATGTGAATGAAGTTACATCACTTGGGATGATAATGTTTCTCACAAGAAACATAGACAAGCAAACAAACAAACAAAAGCCCAGTGCTCTAGGCATGGGAAACCTCTCTTTGAGTTGTTGGTCAAAGAAGTCCAAGAGACATCCCAAACAGTACAGGCTATTGCTGTAGCTCTGGGCTGCCTCGCAGAACTTGAAGGTAGGACCATATTGCTGAAGACACCGCACACTTCAGATCCAGGGCTTGGAGGAAGTGAGTTGGAGCTGACCTGAAAGCCTCCTCCTGAGGACTAGATCTCTCATCATGACTGATGGTACAATGTAAGCTGTAAAGGGAGACAAGCACCCATCTCTAACCTCTGCCTTTCCATTGTGTCTGGCTTCTGAGAGGACACCAGGCTTGGAGGGGAGAAGCATACACAGAATCCTCCAACAGGGATGATGGCCCACCCCTAGGACAAACTTCATCTTTCTCACCTGTGTTACTTAGCCATTTAAATATTCTGTACACTGTCACTCAGATATTGGAACCTCCCAGAAATGTATTAGCACAACATGTGTATTTCTGCCATGTTCTTTCTCTAGGAATTCTGAAGCAACACAAATCTTGCCACACTTCTCTTCTTGGGTGACTTGAACCTGGCTCTCTACCTGCGTTTCTCTTCACTCATCCCTTCTCTACTGAGTTAGAACTTCAAGAGCTCAGTTTCCACCCTGGTCTAAGTCATGCAACTCCCCGAAGCCTCTTCTTCTCCTTCATACCCATCATGACTGACCATGGGGTTCAGTGTAGCACCCTGCAGGACTTCCCACCCATGTTCCTGAAAGGTCTGGTTTGACATCAGAAATCTGGATAGCTTGTATTGGGTATTAATGTCCCTGTGCACCTTCAAATGGCTCCCCTGGGATGAGAGCTTCTTGCTCTACAGCTTTGTGTCCTTCAATTAGGCAATTAGCAGGTAGCTCTCTGGGGAGACAGGTGGAGTTGCTAAGCCGGAACTTGGAGCAGAAGGAGAGTTGCAGTTTCTAAAGCAGCGACTGGAAAGAGTCTTGCCCTAGTACATTAAGTAGGGCACGTGCATGTGTGTGTGTGTGTGTGTGTGTGTGTGTGTGTGTGTGTGTGTGCAAGTATGTTCATATTTCTCAGATCAGAGATCAACCTTGGGTATCACTCCTCAGGAACCATCTACCCTATTTCTTGAGATAGGGTCTCTTATTGGTCTGGAACTTGCCAAAAAGCCTAGGTTGTTAGCAGCTTATTGATCTTTTGGGATCTTCCCATGTCTATCTCCCAATGTGGCAATACAAGCATATGTCACCATGTCTGGCTTTTTTAAAAAGAAAACAAAAAACCCAAAAGCACGAGTTCTGGGGATCAAACTCAAATCTATAGCAAGTATTATTGACTGAGCCATCTCCCCACTAGAAGGATCTAAGAGAGTTTCTATAAACCCACAGAGGCAGCAAGGGGATTGGTGATTGCTGGGGGTTGACAGTGGGCTTGGGATGCTCCCAGGTGATTGCTTAATAGGGACTATGGGATCCTTTTGGGTAAACTTTTAGCTTCTTAGATGGAATGTCCTAGAACTAGAGAGTAATGATGGATGTGTTAATGCCATGATACTGCACACGATACGACAATCCAAATGGTATCTTTTGTGTCATGTGTCTTTTATCAAAATTGAAAGAACTGTGTATGAACAGGTGGCCTATAGCATGCACACTGTGCACACAGAGAGGCCTCTCACCCTTCCCTTTGTCTGCAATGGTTTCTAACAGCTGCTTTACACAGCGAGAGACCTAGCTCCAATGCAGCCTGAGTGTGGATATGGCTGCCTTCTGTTTTTTTATCACTTCCAAAGATATTTCCCATTAATCCAGGTATATTAGGTACTTTCACATTGCTGTTATAAAACACATGGCCCAAAGCAACTATGGCAGAAAGGGTTTATTTTGGCTTCTAGTTCCAGAGGATTGAGTCTGTCACGGTGGGGAGGAACAGCAACAAGAGGCAGCCATGGCAGCAGGCAGGAAGTTGAGAGCAAAGCAGAGAAACCTGACTGGAAGGTGGGTGAGGCTATGAATGTTGAGAGCGCACCCCAGCGATGTACTTCCTTCAGCAAGGCTACAACCACCTGCCCAAATAGGTGCTACCAACTAGGAACTGAGTAGTCAAACATCTGAGTCGATGGGGGACATTCTTATTCAAACCACCACACAAGGGAAAGAGTGTGGCTTGGTCTGAGCTACAGGAGCTTTGAAGTCTGGTTGCCTGTATCTGAATCCCATCTTACTATGGACTTACCATGCTGAATAAAATTTACCTGACCAACCCCCGAGCCTTAGTTTTCATGTCTATAATGGGAATTGAAAGATCTTTCAAGGGAAGAATGAAGAGTTGAACTACTCTCTGTAAAGAGACAGATACATTGAAGGTAAGGAGTTATTCAAATTTTGCCTTATATTTAGGGCATATCCGCATTGTTTTTTAAAATGAAGGTAAGGAGTAGATTGTGGCTAGAGTTTTTCTGCCTGGCCCACGGTCAGGATAAATCCCTTTCACCTGCCAGTCCCATAGCCGCTCAGACCCAACCAAGTAAACATAGAGACTTATATTGCTTACAAACTTTATGACCGTGGCAGGCTTCTTGTTAACTGTCCTTATAGCTTAAATTAATTTATTTTCATAAATCTATACCTTGCCACATGGCTCGTGGCTTACCGGCATCTTCACGTGTTGCTTGTCCTGGTGGCGACTGGCAGTCAGTGACTCCTTTTGTCTTCCTGTTCTTTTTATTCTCTCTGTTAGCCCTGCCTATATTTCCTGCCTAGCCACAGGCCAATCAGTATTTTATTAGCAACACATTTGTCATACAGAACATCCCATAGCATTTCCCCCTTTTTTTTTTTCAAAAAGGAAGGTTTTAACCTTAACAAAGTAAATTACATATAAATTGGGAATTTGGGCGTAGCTTTTTTTATTGCTTTCTGTTGGAGGGGGGCGCTGTATCTTATGGGGATACAAAGAAAATTTTAGGATCATGGAGTAGTCCGTGAGGGTGTATCCTCTGAGCCAGTTGCCTTGAAACGGTTCTGGATGTTGGATCATCTGAGCCTTGGTGTCATCAGAGACCTTCAGGTGGTCTTGGCTGGTCAAACCTGATGTATCTTAATCTGGAACAAATCCATAGCCTCTGGCTTTCTGTGGGAACAAAATCAGAAATGGGGGAAGTGCTGTGGGATGTTCTGTATGACAAATATGTTAATAAATAAAGCACTGATTGGCCGGTAGCCAGAGAGGAAGTATAGGCGGGACTAACAGAGAGGAGAATTGAGGGAACAGGAAGGTGGAACAAGAGACTGCCTGGAGCCGCCACCAGAACAAGCAAGATGTAAGGTACCAGTAAGCCATGAGCCACGTGGCAAAGTATAGATTAATAGAAATGGGCTAAATATAAGAATAAGAGCTAGACAATGATAGGCCTGAGCTAATGGCCAAGCAGTTTAAATAATATAAGAGTCTGTGTGTTTATTTTGTAAGTGGGCTCTGGGACTGGCAGGACGACTTTGTAGCTGGAGACTGGCGGGACTTGGGAGCTGGAGAGAAGCTCTCCAGCAACAGTAGATGGTGGCTGTCTTCTCCCAGATCCACCCTCCCACAACTTTCCCATCATTATTGTTAAACAAAGAAAACACTGGGCAAGTGTGATCATTAATAATGATCAGCAACTTGACAAGAACTAGATTCACCCAGAAGACAAAGCTCTGGGCATGTCTGTGTTAGTTGAGGTGGGAAGACTGATCGTAAGTGTAGGTGGTACCATCCCAGGTGGTGGGGGCTGGGCTGAATTAAAAGGAGAATGTAGGCCTAGAGAGATGGGTTACAGGTTAAGAGCACATACTGCTCTTGCTTTGCAGAGGACCAGAGTTTGGTACCCAGTGCTCATGTCATGGTTATAACCACTTCTCGGGTCTCCAATGTCCTCTCTGGCCTCCTCCTGCACTTGCACACATATGCACATGTGTGTGTGTGGGGGGGGTATGCCCACAAATTAAAATACAATATTTTCTAAGGAGAAAATGAGTTAAACACCACCACTCATGTCTCTCTTCTTCCTGACTAGACAATGACAGCAGCTTCCTCATACGAGCTTCTGCTACCAGGCCTTCCACTCCGAGATGGACTGTCCCCTCAAACTGTGAGTTAAAATAAATGATTCCTCCCTTAAGTTGCATTTGTCAGACATTCTGTTGCAGCAATGAGAAAAGTAATAATGCAGCAGAGAAGGGGAGAGAGCAGGGCACAGGGAAATGGCTTCATGTCCGATCCCAGCAACAGCGCTATGAATTGTTCTGATGTGCAAAGACCGTACGGTCTTTGCATCTTCTTAACCACTCACTGCCTTCCCCCATTCCCTGTTATTGTTTTAGTAATAAAACAAACTCTGTATTCACATTTGACAGACAAGTGGCTTGAGTTGCAGGCAGATGGGACAAGGCGCAGCAGAGCTAGACGTGAATCATGAGAAAGTCCTTGACCATTTTGAGCCTGCAGCTTTTGGCAGCCAGAGCTGTGGTCAGCGATGTCGAAACTGGTCATCATATTTAAAGGAAGAAAGAGTTAGTTTTTGTAATGCCAGGAGACTATCTGCATGGGGACAGCAAATGTCCTGGGGAAGGGGCCAAAACGCCCTTCATCTCTCTCTCTGTGCTGGCACAGCATGAGTGATCAATGTTAGCGTATCCGTTAGGAGACCTAGGTATCACTGTGGCCTGACCATCGGTGCTGCCTGGGTACCACAGTTGCTTGGATACCAGTGCTGCCTTGGTACCAATTCTGGCTTTACTTTTAATCTAGCCTTGTTATGAAGCCTCAGGAAGACAACAGGAGCCATGATGATGCCATCCTCAGTTTCTAACCTCACCCTTCCTCCTCTCTCTTTCCTTAGTTTCTCTTCCTTCTTTTCTTTTTGTTTCTCTTTCACTTCCCTTCCCTTCTTTCCTTCCTTCTAGAATTCTTTACTGGACCGGTATACCCAATTCCAGAGTCAGCATTAAAATGGCTAGGGCTTGTATTTTATCTTTCTCCCTGTGAGGGGTTTGTATCACAATTCAGGAGAAAATTGAAAACAGCAACAACAACAGCAAAAGCAACATATAAGTGAAATCATTCAAATGGTACTAAATGTTAAGAAACAAAAAAGCAAATATGAAATATAACGGGAAGAAACCTACCTTAGGTGTTAATGGTAAGAAAGTAACAAAATCTTTAAGTTGAGTTTTGAGATGCGGCAAAGAGTCAAGGTCTGTTTTGCAGGCAGATGTTGAAGCATGCTGATGTGCTTACTTAGGGGAGGGTGTGAGTAGGAGAGCTGAGATGATTTGATAGTTTGGGCCTGACTGGGACATGGGAGTAGCTAGTTCTATCTTAGACATGGTAGGTCCTGAAGAAAGGGTGCTTACCTTGGGGACTCTGAAGTCAGCAGAGGGCACATGTATAAAGACCTTGTATAAAGTTCTTTGTGTGAACATAATGAATTAGCCATTAAGTGTTCTCTCTCTGGGTCCTACTTTCTCAGTTCTTAGTAGTGATGGTGGGATTAGACGCATCTCTGCTTGCCTACACCTTGACAGATCTTGTTTAGTTTTGTTTTTTGAGACAGGGTCTCACATAGCCCAGGGTGACTTGAATTTGTTATGTAGCCAAGGATAAGTTTTGATATTCTTCCTGTCTCCACCTCCTGAGTGTGAGGATTACAGGCATGGGCCATCACTCCTGGTGACAGGCCATGATTCTAATAGGCTTATTTGTTATTCTTGAGACTCTCAACAGTCATGTTCATATATTTGTTTGGGAAATCTCTTCCTCCTCTTCCAAGCCAGTGACTTCCTTCTACATACACACTACTTCCTGTAGTGGGTGCTAATGGTGCTTTAGATGCCTTTACATGGAAACCTTTCTTTAGCCCTGCCAGAATTGGGTGAGCCCTCCACAGAGTTATAAACTCAAAACTTGGATTCTGGCAGGTCTCCCTGAAGTATTTCTGTGTTCCTGGGTTCTTGTTCTATTCCCACGTGTGGAGATATTAGCTCACTGGTTTCTAAGTTAGTTACCCGGTATAATCATCTAAGCATCTTTAAAATCCCCGGTCCTGGCTCTCATCCCTCGCCTTTCTGTTTAATTAGAATTTGAGCTGGGCATTGGACACTCTGAAAGCTCCCCGGATGATTGTAATGTGCAGCAAGTTTGAGAACCACCATGCTGGGGAATCATTAAGAGGCGGGTAGGCAATTAAGGTGTGTGCTAAGAAATGTCAAGCTAACAGAGCAGGAACTAAAAGTCACTTTTCTCTCAGAATTGTAGACGTTCCCAAAGCCCTGAAGGATCAGAGGACAGGAATAGGCAGGGCAGGGCAGGAAAGTTGATGCTGTCTTAAATCACTTTTCCTGTTGCTGTGAGAAAATATCCTGACAAAAGCCACTTTAGAAGGAAGAGTTTGTTTTAGTTCACAGTTCCAGTGAAGTCCATCATGGAACGGGGTCACTGCTGCAGAAGTGTGAAGTAGCTGGCCTCATTGCATCCAAGAGAAAGGAATTAAAGCTTTGGCTCAGCTCACTTTTTTTTTTTTTTTTTACACAGTCTAGAATCTTAAGCTAGGGAGTGATGCCACTCACAGTGGGCAGTTCTTCCCACTTGATTAACCTAATCAAGATAATTCATCATGAGCATGACCAGAAACTAACATAAACTAGATAATCCCTCTGTGCCCAGAGGCTTATCTCTTAACTGAGTCTAGATCCTGTGAAGTTGACAGTTAACAATAAGAATCACAGATACTCCAGGGAAGGCCACAGCTAAGGGTCTTGTCTGGTTACAAGATGGTCTACTTGACTAGCATTTTCTCCATTTTCTTTTCTTCTCCCTTAACAGATGTTATAATATGCTCCTGTTTATTTTCAAGCATAATCATGTTATATTAGTCAACAGATACTCAAAACACATTATATTGCTTCCTCTCCTGTGGTGGTTGACATTAGCAATCAATCGTAGAAATTGTTATTGATCTTGGATGGAGCTTCATAAGTCTCACTACCCAGTGGTTCTGGTAGCCACTGCAAGTGATGGATGACCTTGATTGTCAACTGACTGGCTTTAGAATCACCTTGAAGCCACACCACTGGGTCAATCTGTCCGTTTCCAGAAGGTTCAGCTGAGGGAGGAAGACTCTCTCTGGATGTGGGCAGAACAGTTACATAAGCTGGGGTCCAGGGCTAAATAAAAGGAGAAAGTAAAGATGAAAAGACCAGGTAGCATTCTCCTCTCTTCTTCCTGCCTGGGGACACACTGTGACCCAATGCCTCACACTCCCACTGCCATGTTTTCCCAGTCAGGATGCATTGTAACCTGAAACCGTGAACCAAAGTGAACACTTCATTTATTCAGTAGCTTTTACCCCAGATTTTGTCAAGGCAAAAAATAACTAATGCAGTATATTGTTATCTCTGCTCTGAACTAGGAACATACATACATACATCTACGTGTTATGGTTTGAATCTCAAATGTCTCCCGAATGCTCCTGTGATGAAAGCTGGCTTCCCAGGACATCAGTGTTTAGGAGCAGGATCTTTCAAAGTGATTGAATCATGACACCTCTGACCTCATCAGTGGGTTGGTTCCTTGGTAGATTCGTTGTTGTATGTGTTATTGAGCAGGGTTGGAACTTTAGGGTGTGGGACCTGGCTGTAAAAAGTTTGTCATTTGGGGGATATCCTTGAAAGGTGTGTTTGTCTTGATCCGTTCTCTGCTTCCTTTCCCTCTGCTTTCCAGATGTCCCAAGGCCAGCATCTTTTCTCTGTTTCACACTCTCCACCATGTTGTCCTGTACTACCATAGGCCCAAAGGCAATGGAGCCAGCTGATCACAGACTGGATCCTCTGGAACCGAGTCCAAATAACTCTTAATCTGAGGTTTTCCTCCTCAGGCATTTTGTCCCAGTAACAGAAAGCTAACACACTCTGAGATAATGTACACACACACACACACACACACACACACACACACACGAGAAAGAGAGAGAGAGAGAGAGAGAGAGAGAGAGAGAGAGAGAGAGAGAGAGAGAGAAAGAAAGAAAGAGAGAAAGAGAGAGAGAGTATGTGGATTAGTCAATTTGCTATTAGGCCAGAATGAGAGGCCTTGAAGGCAGGTGGTGATTTCTGGTGCTTGAGTCAATGAGAGCTGGAGACAAATCACACATCTGACGGATCAGATTTGACCAAAGGGAACCTGGAAGCAGTTTGTACTCACAAAGCAAAGAAGCAGACAGAAAATGCCCTTTGAAGGAAGGCATGGATTCTGCTCTGCTTTTCAAGGTAGGTTTTGCCCATTTTCTCTGCTCACCCTATTTCCTTTATGAAATCTATCACCTTACCAAGGGGATGCACTGGAGTAGATTGAACCGTGATTGCATCTTCTCTCCTCTAGTTTCAAAGTTTAAAAAAAAATTACATTCATTTTCTTCTATGAATAACTTATTTTGGAATTCTTAGTGTAAGCAGCCAGTGCAGGAAGAACAGTGTATTTAGGGAAGGCTACAGGCTTCACGACCTTCTCTTTGTCCTTCTTTCTTGGCTTCCAGAGTCTTCTGGAGGGAATGGTCTTGCCTAAGAAAGACAGAGGCAAAACTGTGCATCCCAGCCCCAGGGATTCCAGGACAAGCCATCTGGGACTGAGAACATCTCAGTTCCCTACTCCATAAACATAACAGGGTCAGACTTGGGAGCCACAAACAAGGGCAAATCCCAACTTTGCTCCTCACTTATGTGGCTATGGATGGTTCCAGTCTCTCTGGGACTTATTTCCAGTCCTGAAAAAGAATCTAATAATGCCAACCCCTCAGTAGTCCAAAGCTCAGGGCTAAACACAGTCTGGCCTTAGGAAGATGAACCACATAGGCCAACCTGCTGCCAGGAGAGTCATGTCCTGTGTGTCAATTGCTTTCTCATTGCCATGACCAAATACTTGACAAGAAACAACCTAAGGGTAGAAGTGTCTATGTTGGCTCATGTTAAGAAAGGATACAGTCTGTTACATCAAGAAAGGCAGGAGGACAGAGACATGTGAGGCAGCTGGCTGTGCAGCTTCTATAGCCAGAAACCAGATAGCAATCTGGAAGCAGGGCGGGACCTTCAAACCTCAAGACATGCCTCCCAAAGACTCACTTTCTCTAGCAAAGCTCCACCTTCAAAAGATTTCATAACCTTCCAAACAGTACCATTGGCTATGGATCAAGTGTTTAAACACAGAAGCCATTGAAGGGTATTTCACATATAAACCATGACGTGCTCAAAGTTGTTGCAAGCTTCGCAGAACCAGCCTCAAACATTTTCCTTATCTTCCTAGCTGGAAGATAAAATCCCACAGTGGTCACAGCTCCTTAGAGAAAATTTTCTTTCCTTAGCTGGTTAAGTCATCCAGGAACCCATCTGGTCAGCCTCTGGATAGATACCTGAGTTCCTCTTAGTCCACGTGGCTTTGGTAGGTATGGTATGCTAGTTGGTTTATGAATGCCAACCTTCCACAACCTAGAATCACTGGAGAAGAAAGCTTCAGTTGAGGAATTGTCTGGCTGAGGTTGGCCTGTGGACATATCTGTGAGAGATGATGTTGATGGTTAATTGATGTGAGATGACCTAGCCCACTGTAGGTGGCACCATTCCCTAGGCAGTGGTGGGTGGGGCTCCTTGAACAATGTAAGAGTGGAGAAATCAAGCTTGGCACAAATAAAACCAGCAAGGGAGCATACATGCATTCATTTCTCTCTGGGAATGTGATGTGGCCAACTCTTTAAAGTTCCTGCCTTGACTTCCCCATAATGATAAACTGTAATCTAGACCTGTAAGCCAAACAAAACTGTTCTCCCAAAAGTTGCTTTTTGTCAGGGTGTTTTATTAAAACAAAAGAAATGCAAGTAGAATAGGGCTGCCACACGTCTCCCAACTGGTTCCCCATTGTTTAAATGCCAGAGCCCTGTAGTTAGGAAGTCTCCCCACTCTATAGATGAAGACTCCAAGAGCCAGAAAGGTAAGTCCATTGGTTACGGAGCTAGCCAGTGGAAGAGCCAGGCTTGAAACCAGGGTGTTTTGAAGTCCAGACCTCATCCTGTATGCATCACCACCTCCAACCTATAAAAGGAAAGTGCCTCTGACATGTTTTTGAAACCGCACCAAGCAGCCTCTTTTTTGTGCATATATAAATAGGGGATAGAGACCCAAGCTTACAAATTTAATCATTCCTGTTCTCCCTTCCCTGAACCAACCTTTACCAAGTGCTTGGAAAGGGCCACTTAAATCTATAGCCCGAGAAAAATGTATCTTTGTGATTAATACGTGTTACAATGAGGAGTGACAT